>WEKX01018791.1:4435-14514 GCA_013390025.1 Pitta sordida
GGTCCTTTCCAGCCTTATCTATACTGTGATACTGTGATACTGTGATTGCAAATGTCTCTCTCTTCCTCTTTCTTCCCTCCTACATCACACATTGAGTGTGATATGGAATATCCCTTTAGTCAGCTGGGTTCATCTGTTCCAGCTGTGTTTCCTCCAACTTTCACATGCACCTCCAGTCTTCTCACTATCATGGCAGTCTAAAAAACAGGAAGGACCTTGGTTCTGTTGAATACTGGTCAGCAGTAATGAAACCATCTCTGCCGTGTCTGTGGCATTCCCGCTGCCTGTTTATCCACCTGGGTTGAGTAGGGGGCTAACAAACCTATGACATCATGGGCAGACATGTGGCTTCCATCCTGAAAGCCTGGATACCACCACACTGATGGTCTGCTCCGATTTCTGGGGGTTACTCCAAATGGGTTAAAGGGTAGTTCAGAGCCACCAGCACTGCCAGGGGCATGACCATCGTGAAGGTGATTGTAGCCCTCACATCTGCAAACACAGCTAAGCAGCTAGGTGACGAAGTGGGAGCGAACTTCTGCAGCTGCCCTGGCTCTGCACCCCAGCTCAGCTCTGCCTGCTCACACTACCCCCGCTGCCAGAAAATCCAAAGCTTTGCTCGGGGCTGTTGCTTTCCTGGAAAAAGAAAACCCAGACAGAACACGTGCCCCAAACAAAGCAGCAGCGTGTGTGTCGCAGCCTTGCTTGCATCACAGTCCTCTCCTAAGCGCTGATTTGGGTGTACTGCAGCCCCTTTGAACAGCAGGGACTGTCCCAGCCTGTCCAGCTGTCGCTCCCATCGCAGAGCACCAGGGTACCCATGGTGCCGCCCTGGCCAGCACCAAACTCATTCTCCAAGCCTTCCTCAGGGTTGTGCTCTGGAGTGACATGCTGCCTCTGCCAGGTTTGAACACAAGAGACACACACCAGCAACCAGAAACCCCAATAAAACCCATCACAGACATGGTAGGGAAAGGACAGTGGCAGGAGGCTCCATGCCGGCTCGGATCCCCAGGCTTCAAGTCTTCCAGCCATGCTGGTTTGTGTGCTCGGAAAAGCAGCTCCCTTCTGGGAGCTGGAAAGCAGCAAGAGGCGTTTCGTCCACTTTAATGAGGCTCTACAGAGGGAGCTACACTATCAGAACCATCCTCCAGACCTTAGTAGTGGAGGGAGCATGGCTATGGGCATGGCCTGATGTCATAGGCCTAATTTCATAGGCTGAATTTCATTAGGCATGACCTAATCTTCATAGGTTTGCTACCCTCATGGATTCCGGAACTCGTGGAAATCCAGGCATACCCAATGGCCCGTGAGTTGCAGGGGTCGACTGTATCTCCCATGGAAGGGATTCCTTGGGAAGAGAGGGAAGATCTCCTCTCTCTGAGCAGTGGCAGAAATGGCACCTGACCATAACCTTCACTCCCTGTCTCGCTCTACTNAGGACAGTGGCAGGAGGCTCCATGCCGGCTCGGATCCCCAGGCTTCAAGTCTTCCAGCCATGCTGGTTTGTGTGCTCGGAAAAGCAGCTCCCTTCTGGGAGCTGGAAAGCAGCAAGAGGCGTTTCGTCCACTTTAATGAGGCTCTACAGAGGGAGCTACACTATCAGAACCATCCTCCAGACCTTAGTAGTGGAGGGAGCATGGCTATGGGCATGGCCTGATGTCATAGGCCTAATTTCATAGGCTGAATTTCATTAGGCATGACCTAATCTTCATAGGTTTGCTACCCTCATGGATTCCGGAACTCGTGGAAATCCAGGCATACCCAATGGCCCGTGAGTTGCAGGGGTCGACTGTATCTCCCATGGAAGGGATTCCTTGGGAAGAGAGGGAAGATCTCCTCTCTCTGAGCAGTGGCAGAAATGGCACCTGACCATAACCTTCACTCCCTGTCTCGCTCTACTACTGGGAGGGGACGAGGTAGAACTTGGAAGGAGGGGAGTTGATGGAAAGTGTTTTCAAAATTTATTTTTACTTCTCATTCTTAGGCTCTGATTCTGTTAGTAATAAATTCAACTAATATCCCCACTTGGAGTCTGTTTTGCCCATGATGGTGATCAGTAAGGGATGTTTCATGATCCTTAACTTATTAAACCCTTTGTTATATTTTCTCTCCTCTGTTTGCAAAGTAGGGTGAGAGAGTGGCTTTAGCGGGTCCCTGGCATCCAGCCAGGGTCAAACTACTACATAAACACACTCTGAAAACATGCTTTGGTATCTTGCTTCAGTATGCCATGCTATACATCCCTCTTATCTCCCTCCAGCGATGTAACAACAGGAAAAAGCTGATGACAGGATGAGAACATACTTCTGTAATTTGCAGGGCATGTCAGACCATAGCAAAATTGCTGTGAAATTTCCTGCTTAACATAGGCACCAATAAGACAAATATTTAGGCACATGCATACTATAGATGTTGTTAAGCTTATTCACTAAAGTTCTTACACACTGACTGACAGTGGAGCACGTATTTACCTTTCATTGTCGTGGAGTATTGGTATAGTTAGGTATGGTCCCATTCTTGGTTGCTAGAATTTTTAGGAGAGAAGGCAGCTTAAGAAAAAACCCCAACAAGCTTAACAAACTTGAATTACACTCCAGGTTGAAAGGGTTCCACAAGGATCATCAAAGTCCAATTCCTGGCCCTGCACAGGACAATCTAACGCACCATGTGTCTGAGAGTATCATCCAAAACCTTCTTGAACTCTGTCAAACTTGGTGTCATGGCCAGTTTCCTGGGGATCCTGTTTCAGTGCCTGACACCCTCTGAGTGAAGAACCTTTTCCTAATATCCAACCTAAACTACCTCTGACCGAACTTCAGGCCATTCCCTTGTGTTCTGTCACTGGTCACCAGAGAGGGACAATCAATATCTACCCCTTCACATCTGCTTGTGAAGAATGTCTAGACTCCAATAAGGTCTCCCCTCAGTGGGAGTGTTGTGGTGGGGTGTCATACACTCCTTGTATGGCTTTACCATCTTCATCACCCTCCTTTGGATGCTCTCTAATAACTTTATATCTTTCTTATATTGTAGTTCCCAAAACTGTACCCAGGACTCATGTGAGACATTATCAGTGCAGGGCAGAGCAGAGCAAGCTCATCCCTCAACTAGCTGGTGATACTTTGCCTGATGCCCCCCAGGACATGGTTGGTCCTCCTGGATGCCAGGGCACCGCTGACTCATATTCAACTCATCACTGACCAGGCCTCACAGATCTCTTTCTGTGGAGTCTCATGTTCTTCAGTCTGTATGCACATTTCTTGTACAGTCATACCTTGCTGTATTGCGACCCCTCCATTGCAACCTCGCTGATTTGTGAGAAATTTTCCCTACAAATCTGTCTCAGTAATTTGCGGAGCTTCCTGGCTGATGCATGCACAGTGCCTCTGCTCACCAAGGGGCGGTGCTGGTACTCCCTATGGGGCGGGACTGGCCTGGCCCTGTGGGGAGGGCGTGCAGTACCTCTCGCTCCCGTGGCGTTTATGTTCCTGTGCACCGTGCCTCAGTCCCTGCCCAGCTCCTGTGTGTCTCCATGCCCTGTCCCTACAGTGGAAGGCTCATGACATGGTGTGCCCCAGGCAGCTCCTGAGACCCAGCGCAGAACCGCCGCAAGTCACATTGTTCCCTGTTACTCTAAGCCCAGCTGCGGACTGACTCCCACTGGGCGCATGTTACTGTTTCCATAGTTACAAGTGGGGAAGGCAATGCAGTCTGTGCCCAGGGACTGCACGCCCAGCGCACCTGGTGATGATGTAGTCTCAGAGAAAGTGCCCCATGAAAGTGGGGCTAGTCTGGCTGTGGGGGTGGTGGAGCAAGCACTGTGTGCTGGGACAGGGCAGCAGCAGGACATGCCCACGAGTTAAGGATTCCCAGGCTCCAAGAGAGCCAATCTGAGCTCAGGGACACCCCTTCCCCACCACAGCCCCAGAGCTTCCCCACTGTGGAGGCAATGCAAGCATGAGCGGTACCAGCAGCTCAGCGGTGGCTGCGGAAGAGACAGCATGGCTGAAGAGAAGCCCAGGGATACTTGGGGGTTCTCCCCAGGCAGACAGGGCTCAGAAACACTTCCATTTGCTCCCTTGTGCTGTGAGAACCCATAGGGAGGAGTGGAAAATGCTCCGTAGGGTTCCAGATTGGCTGGGGGTGGAGCAGTGGGCATGACCCATATGCGTATTTATGACCCACACGTGTTTGCGCATTAGACATTTTGCAAGAATCTCAAGGAGACCCGTTCTTCATAAAGTTGGAGGTATGACTGTATAAAAATGTGTGGACATACTTGAAAAGTAATTTAAAATGGCAAATGACTTAGAGATCTTAAGGTCATATTATTAATAGTGGTGAAAATTTCTAGAGGAATCCTACTTTCAAAAGTTAGATGATAGGAATACTTTCCATATTCTATGATTTGAGTTTACTGATAAGTGGAAGGACCTAAAATCTCTGTTAGTTCTAAGCAGTTTTCATTATATACTCAGCTATTCATAAAATGGTTGAAATGTGTAGGTACATTATTATTGTTAATGTTAAGACACAAAATTAATTAAGCATGTTAGTTTTCATCAAAATCCTCTTAGTTTGTGTGGCATTTTTTGAGCATCTTATGTCTTTTGAATGTCAAGTACCTTCACCTGAGAAACCAAATGCACTGTACTGTTACTACTTTCTAATATCAGAGGAACTTTATTTTGAAACCTCCCTGCAACACAATCCTTTCATTGATCTTGGGATAAAATCATATTAATATATTTCTGTCATATTCTTATTAACGTTATGGCTCGACTCTGTGCTTGCAAGTCAAGCAGATTTAGTCAAGACCTTAAGCCATTGTGATATACATTCCTCCAGCACCTGCTGTGTGAGCTTGGCATTTTGCAGCACTGAGCTTGTGCTGACGAATATCTAATACCTTTAGCATTGCAGAAATCCTTCTTTACCCTTTGGTTCATGTGGGTGAGGTTTACAATGCTCCAAGATGGATCAATTGCATCTTATCAGAAAATTTCAGTTTTGCATATTTGCTTCTTATTTTAGCATGATGTACTAAGTTTGCCTGTCCTGCCTGGACCTTAGCACTATTTGAAGAAGGGTTTGTCATTATATGAAGAAATTGTCTTTACTCGGTTATCTGTTGCTCAGCTACACAGTTCTGAAGGAAGGGCTTCTTATGCCTTCCCATTCAGCATAAACAAATAGGAATAAAGCAAAATTCCATGAGAACAAAAATTATGTCGGTCTGTAATACTACCAAGGCTCTTTGAAGACTATTCTGGTACCAGGCAAAATCATCTTAAAATATTGAATATAATGTAAAAATACCACCTTTTTTTCCATTTATATTTACTACCAAATGAGTACTGATTTCCCCTTTCTAGTTTTTTCAAATTATACTATTTATTAAAAAGAAAAAAAAGCATTCAGAAAGCATGAAACAAAATACAAGTTTTCATGGTATATTTAACTTGTTGTATAGATTTAGAATTTAATTTTGTTACAAATTTTCCTTGTGTTTTTAACTCCCTACCTGGCAACTGCTGGATACTGAAGTGCTGAGCACAGCACTTGATGAGAACCAATAAAAAAATCAAAGACTTGATGTCAGGTTCTCTTAGACTTATTTAATCACTATGAGTGGAAAAGAAGACAGATTTTGATTAAGACCAGCCAAATTGATCAATAAAGCCCTTGAACTTGCATAAGTCACTAGTGGTTGTTTTCAATAACACTGATAGCCTGTACCTAGGAAGACATATCCTTACATTGTGATCTTTACATCTGAAGCACACATATGAAGACCCACTGAATGCTCCTGTATGAGGGTGCATTCTATTTCTTAACAGTGGATTGCTGTTGCTATTGGGAGGCATAACTTTAGTCAATTTCTTTTTCATTGAATCTGTGAGAAAACTGAGTTGTAAAATGACACTCAGATAGCTATGGCTAAGTACAAATGGAGACAAAAAGTATTGTGAATAACATGACAACCTTACAATGCGCAATTTTCAGTCATTCCATTCTTGATATACAAGTCCAAGTTCTAAAAGGGGAGAAGGTCAGGGTAGAGGTGCACTACTTCGGGATCCTCTAGATCCATTGGATATGAGACTTAAACAAACAAGAAATTACTTTCATTGATTAAATGGAGATTGAATTAGTAGGAAAAAATGACAGGCCCTGCTAAGGTTGTGTCCTCTCGTCATTGTTTAACTCAGTGTGACAGATTCAATCTGCTCAGCCCAAAGGAAGGCCAAAGATGTCACTCACAGTCTCTACACAATGCTAGAACAGTAGAAGAGCAAAATCGAAAAGTTGCACTTTATCAACTCACAGCCTGGAGCCACTGTTCTCATTCGGGTTGCGTTAGCAGAACAATGAGCTACAGAAGGCACAAGGCTGTTCCACATAATAATTATAGGTATCCCACAGGCAAAGCTCTTGTTGCTTTTAAGACTTGACAGAATGTGTCTTGTAGGCATGACCTAGCAGATGGGGGACTTTTTTCTTTTATCTTTTCCAAAAAGCCACCTAGGAGAAACATATAAAAAATTCTGATAAGGCATATATTTTCTCCTAAACAGGTAGGTTGACTACAATAAGCTGCTCTTCTTTTTCATTCAGCCTTAAAATAATTGGAGATTACCTTAGTGGAAGGAAGTCAAGTATAGCAACAGAAACAAGGATAGATAGACCTTTTGCTCTATCCTGCTAATTTGTGTCACCTACTGCACTGCCTTATATATTGATGGTAGAAAAATTGAAGCAGAAAATTAAATCTGAAAGGCGTTTTTGTCCTGCTGTCACTTTGTACAACATTTAGTTCAGTTGACATGACACTGTGCCTTTTGTTACATAAAACTGTCACATTGTCCCCTTCTGGTTAGCCACAGTTGCTGGCCAAATCAATAATGTCTCTCAAAACTGTCAAATAATGCAAACAGTCTAAAAATATCTGTTAAAAATAGATAATATTTTAATGACCATTAGAAAATACAACAAAACTATGCCATTAACTATATGAGTAAAGAAACGAGATAAAGGTAACAATTAACCCAGTCAAACTGAAGAAGGATGTTCTTGTATATTTGTAATTTCTGAACATTTTAATTATGTATTTCATATCAATTTTGGTGGTTTGGTATGCTACTAACCTTTGAAGACAGTTTATTATTACTTCAGGACACTTAAAACCTGCCAGTCTATATATTTGATTTATTTTTTTTTTTTAGTTATTAGGTGTTATTTCTTTGTTTTTCTTCAATTTTTCCAGACAAAATCATAAAACACAGACATCTTTAAAGTGTACAGAAGGAATCCAGTAGAAAAATAAAGAGACTGATTATTTTTTTCAATTTTTCACCATTGCATGAACAATATTGTGATACAGAAACTGAAGGAAAAGAATACTGAGATTTACAAACCACAGTCAATGTCTTATGATGGGATTGTCTTTTTACGTTCCATTGTTTCAGGCTGAAATTCTTCAGATGCTTTTTTGTTTACAGTTTTCTCACAGGCCAAGTAAACACATAATTTATCTACAATGCAGAAGAGAGGGTTATTATGAAAAAAAAAGACACAGTTTATCCAAAAGACATGGGAGTGTTAGCATGTGAGACTGAGCTTCCTGGATGGACAATGCTGGAAGTTCTATAGCCAAATTTGACTGTTCGGCCAAGCAATCAAGGCAATAAATATCAGTGCTATCCATATATCTTTCCAAACACCATAGTTTTGTGTAGCAGATATTTTTAAGAGAGTTTTTGAACTTCAGACTTACAAAACTGTGGGTTCCGTGGGTTATTTCAGATGCTTTCTAGAAGGGCCAGTAGAGAATACAGGGCTGGTGTAAATGGTCTCAATTGTGTCTTTTTTTGTAAGGAGAAAAACATGCATTTGAAAAGGGATTTTGTAAAATTTTTTACCTGCACTTCATCTGAATTTTTTGCCTTCAAGATCTTCATAAACACAATGTCAACTCCTTTCTACCAACTAGTTACCTAGTCAGGGAAATGCATTCGTTATATTTATATTTAAACGTTGAAGAGAAAAGGAAAGATTAGGAAAAACAGCAGCCACCTGATCCAAGAATCAACTATTCCTTAAAGCAAGTTGAAATCTACTTGTTGGTTGTCCTGTGTCTCTAGATGCCTGCAACATGGGAATTCCATTTTACTTATTTTTAGCTCAGAAAACTTAATTCTGTAGATTTTTATCACAGAATCGTGGAACAGGTGGAGTTGGAAGGGGTTTTTAACAGTCATCCACTTCCAACTTCCTCTACAACGTGCAAGGAAATCTTCAACTAGATCAGGTTGTTCAGAGTCCTGTCTAGCCTGACCTTCAATATTTCCAGGAATAGACCATCTATCACTCCTAGAGTCAAGCTTTTAAAATGTTTCAGCATCCTCATTGTAAAGTATCTCTCCTACATATTTAACCTCTTTTAGTTTAAAAGCATTGTGCTTTGTTCTATCACAAGAGGCTGTGCTAGAAAGTTGATCCTCAGCTTTCCTGCAGGTCCCCATCAGGGTAAAGACTGCAGCAAGGTCTTTCCAGGCCCTTCTCTTCTCCAGGCTGAAGAACCTCAACTATCTCAAATTTCCCCCCTCAGAAGAGGTGTTCCAGCCCTCTGAACATCTTTGTAGCCTTCTAGACCTGCTTCAACTAGTCCGTGTTCCTATGTTGGGGGTCCCAGAGCTGGATGCAATACTCCAGGCAGGGCTTCATGAGATAAGAGTGGAGGGCCAGCTTCACCTCCCTTCACCTGCTTCTTTTGATGAAGGCCAAGGTACACTTAGGTTAAATCAAGAATTCTCGAAGCTTTTTAACTATGTTTCATGGGTTTACATATTTTTTTTTATAATTGTACACACTCAAAATTTTGAAATATGAAAACACCTTTTGTTTATAGCAAGTGAAATCCACTTTAACGTAGTGGTGAGTGTCCCTGTCTCGCCTGTGGGAGACCCGGGTTCGATTCCTGCCAGGGAGGCAGTGGTGCCATTTAAGAGTTGGGCTCTATGACCCTTGTGAGTCCCTTCCAATTCAGAATATTCTATGATATTCTGTGATATTCTGTGAAAATTATAAAAATAGTTTAATATTGGGTTTGTTTTGGTTTTTTTTTAGTATTAAGGTTGTTTACCCCATTTACCCCAGAGTTGTAAGATTCCTTAACATACAGCAAATTAATTGGAATAATTTTCATTGTAACATGTCATAGGTTATGTTTATAAATTCCTGAAGTAGAGTAGTGTTGAAGTCCTTATATTCTTCACGTTCAGTTTAAGGTATTTAATGTACTGTGGTAATTCACCCCCATATTTCACAATATTAATTAATTAGAATTTTTAGATTGTAGATTTGGTTCATACGTTTTCAAAGTTTAAGTCAGCATAAAGTCAGAAATTTAAATCTTGTGAACTGGAGAAGAAAACCCCAAATGACCGGATTTTCTCTCACTTGATTTGATCTAGGATTTTATTGTGTGGTATTATGGCATATTTGCAAACATATTTCAATTGTGTAGCTTAAAAAAATCCTAGCAGGTATCGTGGAAAATTAAAATTTTATTATGTTACTGGTGCAAGTGAATTATGTTTAAAAAATGGAGCTTGTTCTTTTCTAGATGAGAAAATTTGTAGCATTCTCTGTTAGTAGACTGGAACACTAAACAGGGAAATGACTAGATTTTTTGCCTTTTATCCCTCAAAAAGAACTTCTATGTGTTGCCAAATCAGTTTTCCACAAAGTTTCAGGAAAGCAAACTTTCGTATTCTCATAGAAAAGTTTTTTTTCTGGACCATTTTCGATAGATTGATCTTGATGAAAAGAGGTAGAAATTTTAGCCTACAAATTTCCTGGTGTCCATACATTTTATGTGGACATCTATGCTCTACAGTTTCTACATCTAGGTCTCCAACATTATTCCCTGTCACTATTTTTCTTTCAGTGCAAGTTCACAAATTAGTACTAATATCATTTACAGGAACCAAAAATAATTCTAGGAAATCTCCACAGAATTATGTGAGATGAAGCTACTAGTTAGTAGTTATTCTTTTTTTTTTTTTTTTTTT
>WEKX01018791.1:34425-47183 GCA_013390025.1 Pitta sordida
TAGTAACAGCAAGAAGATGGCTGGAGAGAAGTTGTAACTGTGAGAGGTTTCAACAGCAATGCAGGCACCAAGGCCAGGACTAAGGCGGGAGAGGAAATGTTCCAGGCGTCTCCCTACTGCTTGTGGAATGGACCATGATGAAGCGGACTGTCGGCCTGCAGCCCATGGAATAAAGAGAGAGCACAGGGATGCAGAAATGCACCTGTGGCCATGGAGAGGGAGTCCACACCAGAGCTGGAGGATGCTGGAGGAAGGCTGTAGACATGCTGGAACCCACATTTGCAGCAGAGACCAGCAGAGATCCTAGGAAAGACATTGTAGCCCGTGGAGGAGGAGCCATGCTGTGTAGTAACTACACCTGGTAGGATATTGATCTGCATGCTTTGGATATGGGGTCCACGAATGAAGCAGCACAGCCAGTGCTTAAAGGACTGCACCCTTGTGAAGTGGGACTGCACCCTTGTGAAGTGACCCCTGGGCAGCAGAATATGGAAGAGCTGTTGCCCCTGGGTTTGGACTCACACTAGGAAGGGTCATGAAAGACTTTCTCTTGTTGGGGGGGATCCTATGCAAGGCAGGGAAATAGCTTCCTATCCTAAACTGGTCAGAAAACAACAACTGCCTGGCTTTCCCCTACTCCTGTTCCCCCTTTGTCTCCGGGAGGAAAAAAGAGAATATGATACTGTTTTAAGGAGGAGAGATGGGGAAAGAAGGTTGCCTTTGAGATGATACTTCTCATGTTGAGCTCTGAGCTTGTTAGAAATAAATAAATCCTTTATATTCCTCACTTAGAGCTTGTTTTGCCTGTGACAAACCCTTCAGGGTTGTTTTTCTTCTTTTCCTCTCTTCTCCTATTTGTATGGGGGGCGAGGAGAGGTGGTGGAATGAAGTGAGAAGGTGGCTATGGGTGAATCTCCAACATCCAGCCAGAGTCAAACCATGACAATAGGAAATAGCAATATTGGAGATGGCAAGAATAATTGTTTCTCCCCACTTAACACATCTTTCTACATGTTCATAGATATGGTTGTTTCAGAAAGGTGCTTTACTCTTAATATGCCTTCATGTGCACAAACAAACTGCATAATTTTATTTTTTTTTTAAGTTCTTAAAAGTGCTAATGGACTCAGAACAAGGTAGTACTGAAAATATCCTAACTATTCAGTAAAATGACATTAAAAATGAGTGTGAGAAAGTTGTAAATTACAGCGAAAATAAAATGCCACAAAATAATTATTTTTTAATTACATTCATTAAATGTACTCTAACCATTTGGTTAAATAATAATTGCTAATAATTTACTGACAATTCCTGGCTGTGACAACACTATTTTTTTCCTATATAATTGTAAGAACTAGTTAACAATTTATACATATTGTACTTGAGTATTTTTACACTTTTCAGATAATACACTGTTCCTAATGTTCTCAATTTCTGTCTCAGTGACATCTCTTCTGAACAGCACTTCTTTGAAAGTTCAGGGTTTTGCGAGGGCCGTCGCCTCTCCCTTTCCTCGTGAAGGACGGGGTATAACTGTAGTTCACATTTCTAATAAATCCACCAGAACACAAGGTGTCTGGGGGGGCAAGGCAGACATCCCCCTTCTGATGAAGGTGTGCCACTGTTCAGAAAGAATTTATGCAACCAGAAAGAGCCCACAAGAGTGAATGTGGTTCTCTAGTCCTCTGAATAGGGCACTCACTTGTGAGGTAAGGGACCACAGCTCTGCTTGCAGGATTGCTTCTGTATTTTATCCAATGACTACTTAATGGATGTACAAGCCCAGGAGAGCAGGTAAGGAAGTAGATCTTCCACTCAGTAGGTGAAGGCTGGCTTTTATGTTCTCTATGTAAGGATAATGAAGTGCAGTTTTTAATTCCTTGCATTCCCATGTGGAACGCTCATAGTCAGGACACAATATGAATAATAATTGTACACAATAACTCACTTTTTAGTCTGCACAGGTTCAGACTCAAGTGTGAATCACATCATAAATAATAGAATCTAATAAAGCAAGACAGAGTAAAGGAAAACAGAGCTTCTGTCCTGCGGGAAGAACCTGCAAGATATTTTTCTTAATGGCATAGTTCTTATGCACACATTGCCTAAAATGTCTTCCCTGGAAACAGGATTTCTCTAGAGTAATTTTATGAAGCAGAACCTGAAAACATATGCTGTTTCATGTGTAAATTAGATATATTGCTTTTTTAATATGGAATTTTAAGAGCCTAGTTTTTATTAAACTACAAAAATATACATTCTATAAAGCTGATGGTAGGTGAGGAGAAATCAGGTTAAAAATTACTAGCACATTGCTAGGCTGGAACAAAATACTCATTAATGCAAATATAATTTTAGAGTCAATTAGATGGGACATGAAGACCAAGATCACTTCATGACTGTATTACCTTTTACAGCCATCCAATATGAATCACAGACTGACTGCTTTGTTTTCTCTGGATACTGTGCTAAATGTTTACCTACTGGTCTGAAGTGGTGTAGCAAGGAATAAGAGCTAGCCATGTGTGCCAAATGACCCTAGTCCATCACTGAGGTATCATTCTTGTTTCTTTCAATTCGTTCTTTTTCAGTTTGTCTTTTAGAAGATACATTTATTCAAACATATATGTTCACTAACTGCCAAAATTCATCTGTATATTCAGGTGGCTGATGAACTCCAGTGGAAGAAGACTGTGCCTGCATATTTACAGTTTATTACCAGAGGCAAAATAGTTCTAGCAACTACTCTGCAGAGGTTATCAAAGGGTGTTGTCCATAGAATTAGGAGTCCTCTCTCATGAAGGAGACAGTCCACAGGCTTGTCTATGCTTCAAAACCACCCTCTTCACACTTTCACAGAAACATTCCACAAAGTCCAGAAAGATGGATGTGCCACATGCCTGTATCCCACCTATATCTCTGCCAACAGGTGACTGTTCTCATGGTCTGTAACATCTGGGGTAAAGAAGGTCTCAGTGCTTGGACTGTCTTGTGCTGTGGGATTCTGTTAATCTTCTTATTGGTATATTCTTATTAATTCACTATGTGTCCTGACTCTGTAAAGATGCTGCTGAGTCTGCACTTGATTTAGTGTTATCAGAGTTATAAGTGCATAAATTATAAAATCAGAAGGCACTCTCTAGTCCTCTCAGTAGACCCACCAAATAAGGTAAGCCACAAGAACTTCCTGCCTTAAATCCTTCCTTAAACAATTAGTCTATTTTAGTCTATCGTTAGTCTATGAATTAGTCTAGTTACTTAAATGGGCAGATGAGGTCCCATATTCTGGTAAAAATTATGCAGAATGAATATCCTGGAACACAAAATCTCGGAAGGTGATTGACATCAATATAGGAAATTAAATCAAGCAGGAAATACATGATCACTTGCTGGAAATTCATAAGAAAATTTCCACATTTAGTGGTAAAAGAATATTTATATCCATTGAAAGGAAAATAGATGATTAAATAGCAGTCACAAAATAACAGACATAAAATATCCACACACGTGAAATTATAATTGTTTTGAATAAAAAGTAGTCTGATCACAAACAAGGATGGTTAACAGCTAGACTTGAGGATCTTGAGAGTCTTTTCCAAGCTTATCAGTTCTATGGTTCTATGAAGGATGAAACAGTTGTTCATGAGAAAATTTATCTTGCCAGCTTTCTCTGGACTGATGAAATACAAGTCATCAGATTTTAGTATTGGGCTTTTGTTTGGTCTCTTTGCAACTAGTTGTAACAGGAATAAATTTATAAAGAAGGCTGTCTTCATTAAAAGCTAATTTATTCACTGACCTAAAGCCCAAATCATTCATTTTGCTACATGTTGACTTCCCATAATATTACTTGATGCACACCTGTAGTATATTAGCTGCTACCACTTCAAAGTGTTAAAAGCAATATGTATTTCAGGCACTTGATTTATAACATAGTCAAAGTTTCAGCGAGATGCACTTTCCATTGTTCATGACAGCTCTGCCTGCATGCACCTGGCAGAACACAGCCTGTGGGAGGGAGGATCTGATATACGGAGCCTGAACATGGCTATTAGTGTAACAATAGAAATTGCAGAAAATTGTTCCTAGTGAGTTTATTTCAATAGCACTGGAAGTGTGTGTGTGTGTGTGTGTGCATGTGTGTGTTTGTGTGTGTTTTTGTGTCTTTATCACTGAAGGAGCAGTTGGAGGTATTTGAAGAGCAGTTTTAAAAGATGTTGAGGAAAAGAAATTTCAAATATGAAAAACTATTAAAAAAACTGGCAAGGAAAATCTAACTTTAAAACCCTTATGACATAGAATTAGGCTTGATAGATAGGACTTTTAGAAGAAAGGCATGTATGCTGTAAGCAAGGGTCCTAAAGTATTCAGCTGATGTTCCAAAATCCTGCCTGGGCACAGGTCTCAGATCATGGAGGGCAGCAGCAAGCTCTCCTGCAAGTCCTTTCTTCCAGGAACTTGACAGAATGTGAACCCTGGTTTCCCATTAGCACATACGCCAACACAATTTGTCACTGTCTGAGGGGAAATTGAAGTACGTATTTCTCACTCTCCCGCTTCTCAAATCCTGCTGACTGCTGTCAACAGCAGTTACTTGCTGTAACGATGGGTGATGGCCAGCAGAAAGTGTGTGTTGTATTCTTTTCTGAGCCATAAGAGGCTAGAAGAGGAGCACAGTAAGTTTACAGTAAGTACAGACATTTTAAGGAGCCCTCCTGCTCCAATACTGCAGCCCTTCAGCCCTGTGAAATTAAAATTGTCTTCTACATACTGCATGCTCAATGAAGAAAAAACTGATAACGAGCTTAATAAACAGAAAATAACATTTATGGAAGATTCACCTTGCAAATCACATCTCATGAGGACTGTTCCCTGTTTGTTGTTTGGAGAGGTACTAGAAAACAGGATGTAATCTAGATCCATTCTTTCTCTGATTTAATATTACAGAAAACTGAAAAGTTGTTTGTTACACAGTGATCTCTCAAATTTTGTGGGGGTTTGGGACCAGAGAAGTGCTGCAAAAGCTGAAATACATGAAGAGAAGTGTATCATACATACACAAATAAGCCACACCTGTCACCCCACCCCCCTCAACCCTAGAGTACCTGGTGGGGTTTCCCAGGCCCTCCCCATGCCATGCAATGGGACAAGGAAATGAAGGGTGTCTTCTCTGCCCCTCTCCAGCGAGGCGGGCAGGGATGGGGGAGTGGAGGTCGCTGCTGCATTCCGACACCAGAGGGTCCTGTACACCCCTTCCCTCCCCCAGCAAGGTGGAAACACCTTCCCAGGGTTGGCCCTGGTGACAACAGGTGCTCTGTGTGATTCTGAGACTGCATAGGGTTATAGTAGGTTCTTGATGTGGCCCCAAGACTGCACAGGGTGACGGAGGGTGCCCAGTGTGGCCCTCAGACTGTGCAGGGCAGCAACAGGGGTACAATACCACCCTGAGAGTCCAGCATGGCACTATGCTGAGCCCCCATCCCTCTATATCCCCAAGCAACTCTGGGAGGCAAGCAACTCTGCAACGTTTCTGAACAAGAGAGAGGGGCTGGTCCCACTGACCCGAGAGGCAAGCCTGTCCCACTCCCCCTGCCCAGCACGGCAGAGACACTCTGCTGCTCTCATGACGTGGAAAAACACCACAACGAATCAATAGAAGATTTCACAGGAAAAAAAATGTGAAGAGGTGAAGTCATGAAATTTGAGGCACAAAGAGATGAGGGATTACTGTATTAGGCAGTTTTCATTCATCATGAAACACAAAATACAAGCACAGCCTCATTAATATTAATGTACATGTACTTAGAAATGTAAAACATATACTGCCATGCCTCAGTGCATTGTGACTTCTGCATTGTGACCTCATTGGCTCTCAATTTTCCCTGTGATTTTGCCTCAGTTGATTCATGGAGCTTCCTGGTTAATGCATGCACAGTGCCTCTGCTTCACCAAGGGGTGGCGCCAGCACTCTCTGTGGGACAGGACTGACCTGACTCCATGGGGGGGGCACACAGTGTCTTCTGCTCACCATGGCACTTATAGTCCCGTGACACCGTGCCATGGTCCTTGCCTCACTCCTGTGTGTATCCATGCCCCGTTCCTATTATGGAAGGCTTACGCTCTGGGATGCCCCAGATGGCTTCTGGGACCCAGCACAGCACCGTCACACTGTCACGCTGTCCACTGTTACTCTAAGCCCAGCCAGGGCACTGACCCTTGTCAAGCGTGTGTTAGTGTTCCATGGCTACAGGCATGGAAAGATGATGCGGTCTGTGCCCAGGGACTGCATGCCTGATGCACCTCGTGACCACGTAGCCCATGGGGAAGTGCCCTATGAAAGTGGGGCTGGGCTGGCCATGATGTTAGTGGAGCAAGTGCAGTGTGCTGGGATGGCGCAGCGGCAGGATGTGCCCACATGCTGCTGCTCCAGGAGGAGGCTTCTGTTCCCCCATGCCCTCCCACCACTGCAGCAGGGGGAAATGGTGTTCTGCTGTGTCTATAAGGCCAGTGCTGCCACTCCCGCACTAGAGATTGGTGGATGTATGTATTGTAGCCACAGAAGTCAAAGGGAAAGAAACTCTGACACCACTCTGTGCCATAAGGGGCCCTGGGTGTCACAATGTTGCAAAGGTAAGTTTTCCCAGGCTCCAAAAGCACGGACCAGAGCCTGGGGTCACCCCTTCCCTGGCACAGTCCCAGAGCTTCCCCACTGCAGAGGCAGTGAAAGCATGCACAGTGGCAGCAGCCCAGTGGCAGCTGCAGAAGCGGCAGCACGGCCCAAGAGAAGCTGAGGGATTCTCCAGGGGTCTCCCCAGGCAGGAAGGGCTCAGAAATGGTTCCCTTTGTTCCGCTGAGCTGTGAGAGCCCGTGGGGAGGAGTGGAGAATGCTCCCCAGTGCTCCAGAGTGGCAGGGGGTGAAGTGATGGGCGTGACCTGTGTGCTTATTAATGACCCGCATGTGTTTGCGAATTAGACAGTTCGCGAGACCCTTGGGAGACCCATTGCTCGCAAATTTGGAGGTAAGACTGTACTGAATGATTATCAACATCATTAGGCATCCAGCAATTTCCTTGTTGAGAAAGAATGGTAATTAGTCTCTTATTAAATCTCAAACACCACCAGTAATACTTGTGGTGCGTAGCTTTTATGTTCACATAACTGACAGCCTACCTGAGCCTCCACTTCCATATATGCTTCCTACAATAAGGTCAGTTCCATCAGTGAAGTGTATTGTTTATGTGGCTGCCAAGTTTTAAATGAAGTGTGGTCAGAAATTCCACTACCTAGGTCAGAAGTTATTTGCTGGTTAAGGAAGGTTCAAGTCAGTCTCTAAAAAAAATACTCCTAATTTTTACAGTGTCCAGTGGTCTAATCTTGAAAACTGATTTACCACAGACATGAACGTCATACTGTAGGCTAATGTCTTCTAAAATTGTCAAGATTCAGATTCATTTGCAGACAATGGCTAAAACTATATTTTATTAAAATGAGATCCTTTCTATTTATGTCAAAATAGGCCTTACCAAATCAAGGAGACAGGAAATCTTCATTTTATTGCTTTACACTAGAGACTTAAAGGCCAATTAATATAAATAGAGTTGAGCACATGACAAAGACAGCCGTAAATGTTAGAAACCTCAGCACAGATAATCTTGGTGGCTTTTCATGGGAGATAAAAAATCAAAGGCATTTATGTAAATTCTTTTCACACAAAAAAAATTCAAAATGCATTTGAATTTGGTTATAAAACACTTACAGAGTTAGTGTACTTTTATGAACATATAAATTAAAGGGAAATTTCAACTGCTTTGTTATTTAAGAGGCAGTTTTTAAATTATGAGATTCATAAGTAAACTGTGTGTATGAGTGGAAATAAAGTAAAAGCCGTAAGTGTATATGATATCTTTGTGAAGTAGCTGTAGTCTTAAGAATTCAGTTCATCAAAGGATTTTCTAATATATGGTTTGAATTCTTTTATATATATAGAGAGAAATACTTACAATAGGCTTGTTAAATATCTATGGGGTTTACATGTCCTCAACTACATAATTATTTCAAATTACATGAGTTTCCATGTAACAAAACTATATCTTACTAACTACACTGTGTTTGGTCAAATAAGGTTATTTCTAAATGGAACCTTTTCCAGCCTCGAGAAACAAAATGCGTAATTCAAATCTTTTGCTAATCATGCTGAAGTAGAAAGAAATGTCTCAGACTAAAGATGTAGAATCACTAAGAGTCACACAAAATAAACCAGATGCAAAATTACATTTATTATCCAGTGCTCCTGTTTGTTTATTCAAGAACACACAAGTAGATTTATGAGAAAAAGTTCAGCATATTTTGAAATGTAATATATATAAAAAATATATTATATATATGTATACACATATCATATAATATTATGCATAATATATATAATATATATATTTTACATTTTATTTCTAGACAATAAATAATTTGAATGTAACAGCAAATTTTATTATATGCTTACAAGGTTCCAGAAAATCCAAACTAGTCAGACTGTTTGAACATTGTTCTGCTGCTGTCAAATCTCCTCTGACACATTTGCATTTAATCACTACTCTCTGTACTAGAAAATGCTCCTGCCAAGAGTTTGGCCTTTTTCCTACCATACCTCTTGCTATCAAAGCCTTGAGTCCCTTGAGGAATCACAAGGTGGACGTTGCCACTTGCAGACTACTAAGGACTGTAAGCTATGGTGCATAATGTCCAGGCAGAGGTCTTTGAACAATTCCCAGTGTGTTGTGAATGTGTGTTTTAAGTTTCCCTTAAGATGCGGCCATTAAATTCCCTTAAATTGCCCTAATGTGCAGCCCAACGAGAGTGTCTGAACAGGGAAGAGCAGCAACATTTGATTATATGGTCCCCAAAAACGCCAGTCATCAAGGCTGACCCTATTATTCAAAGATAAAGAGAAAGGGCTTTTTGTGCAGTTGTGACCCTCATCCTTAGAAGGTTTCGGACATATTGCTTGTCCTAAATCCCACAGCCAGAGTACACTCCATCTGATCTTTTAATGTAACTCTTGTGCTCTTCCCTCCCATGAAGCAGTTACACAAAAATGCCTTCACAGCATTTGCCACCAGGGCTGTGGCAGACATCCATTTCTGTGGGACACTTCCAGTTTCAAACACAGAAGGGGATTGCAAATCAGGTCAGGTGAAAGTATTTTCCTAATCCCTTGACTTCTTTGCTCTTCCTTGCAATTATGTTATCTTGAACTACTGAGATCTCCGTGGAAATTCGCCAGACTTTTAATAGGAAGAATAATACAATCAGTCATTTAGAGCAGACAATCTTCAAAATCTTATTGTGATATTGAGCGGTTAGACTATACAAATTTCTGAAAATGTTAACTTCACTTACAAGGACTCAGTGGAGAGGTGCCTGTTGTGGTATTCAAGTATGCCTCCTTGCTGATAAAATTAGAAGTGTGTATAACATCAAATAACATTCCTTCTAATAGCCATTGAGAATTGGCATAACAATCAGAAGCACTCCTCTTAGACTGTCTTAATTTTTGCAGAGCACTGCAAAGACATGGTGGCATAATGCAGTGCAATGTAGAAGAAGCTTTGATCACCCAGAGGGGACTGCGAAAAAAAGCAGGCCAGTATTACATTCCTTAATTCCTTAAGGACATTAACTCAAGCTTAAGCCAATCTTTCAGTTATATCTATTTTTCTCTAGGTGACATAGATACAACCTTCAACCACAGTACCATTTAATGGATGTACAGTGGATGAAGACAAAGAACTGGCATTTGCGTGCAGATGCATCATTGAGTGAACTGGATCATTCAGATGGACTTACTGCAACTGTAGTTTGGTAACCATTTAAAGCCAACTGCACCTTCATCAAAGAATTATAACCTCAGGATGTAAACCACGTCTCTGCTATACTCAAATATATTGCCCTGTCTCTATCTTTTTCTGACATTGCTGGCTTTCCTGCAGCCAGGACAAGTCCAATATGACAACTTAATACTAGTATAAACTTTTACTTGGTTATGTGTCCTTGCTTTATGCAGATTAAATATGTGATATTACATCACCCAGTACAGAATAGACCCCGTATTATTGGTCAGTAGAATGCAGTTTCCCCAAGATTGGTATGTGCTCTATGGCAACTCATTAATCCAGACTTGTATGCAAAATAGTTGCCGTTACGACATTTGATTGATTATGACAGAGCTTCTGGAAGCAAAGTAATATTCATCAGGAGAAAGACTGACAGAACCTAAGCCTTGTGACAACAAAACAAAACTTTAAAAATCAGTTATTATTAGATTTACTTTCCAAATGTATCTTCAACTGATAATTAAAAATATAAGGAGACTTTCGCTTCTGCCTCTGGTTCATATATTATTCTTTGCACAAGGTTCACAGGTTATTCTGAGCTGGAAGGGACCCACAGGATCATCTAGTACAACTCCCCACCAGCTAGACCATATCATCGAGATCCTCATCGAGTCTTCTCTTAAACACCTGCAGGGATGGCGACTCCACCACCTCCCTGGGCAGACCATTCCAATGAGCGATCATTCTCTCTGGGAAAAACCTCTTCTTAACATTCAGTCTAAACCTCCCCTGGCGTAGCTTAAGGCCATGTCCTCTTGTTCTGGTGTCGTCAGCCTGAGAGAAAAGATCCTCACCCACCTGGCGGCAACCTCGCCTCAGGTAGCTGTAAACAGCAATGAGGTCACCTCTGAGCCTCCTCTTTTCCAGCCTGAACAACTGCAGTTCCTGTAGCCGCTCCCCATAGGGCTTGTCCTCCAGTCTTTTCACCACTCTTGTCGCCCTTCTCTGGACCATCTCAAGCAGCTCAACGTCCTTCTTAAACTGGGGAGCCCAGAACTGGACACAGCACACAAANACCCTTTTTATCGTCAACAAGGCGAGTCACCAGATCATAAAAGATTAGGTTGGTCAGGCAGGACCTGCCTCTCCGAAATCCATGTAGGGCCTTAGTTTTTCTTTTTCAGAGGATTTTTTTCACAATTCTAAATTGATACCCTTTAATTTTCATTTGGCTTTTTTATTCCTGTAATATCAGTTTTAAATGTAAATAAAGTAGACTCTCTCCTCTGTAATCCTGAACAAATATCAGCTATTTAAAATTCACAAGTTGTGTATTGGAAACTCAGGTTACAGGTTCACAGATATTGTGAGTTGGAAAGTACCCACAAGGATCATCTAGTCCAACTCCCAAGTAAACACCCATGAAAACCATTCTTCAGAGTAAATTAACTTTAGAACTTATTGTGAGATGAACACCTCACAAGATGCTATCAAAACACAGCCGTCCTTTGCCACATCAGCTGCTTCACTGGGATTATGCCATTGAAAATTCTTTTCTCTTTTACTGGAAAATAAATTACAATTATGTTTTACTCTTTGGTCATGTTTTTTTCAGCCTTAAGTGAACTCAAACAACTAAATACTACCTATGCTCCAGCACTTAGGTGGTGATCTACATGTCATATATACTGGAATGTAATTCAATTATTTATTACTTCTGTAGTTTCTTCCCTCTGCCATGGGGGCAACACAGAGTGGAAGTATAATTTCATTCCCTCTGTGAGAGGAGAATTTACAATGAAATGTTAGATTGACAGGTAAAAATCTTCGGTCTTCAGAAATTCAGATTTTATTCTAAGGCGACATTTCTAGGCAAAGTGTATTCAGATGAATAATCATCATGCAGTCAAGCCATCTAAATGTGAAATATTGAGGAACAATTATCTGGTTTTATACAGACAAGTAGGATTTTCCCCCTCTTTTTCCAGTTATCATTGTTAATTTTACTTCTTATGCAAATCATATACAATTAAACAAAAATACTGCAAATCTGTATCTAAGTGTCAAGATTTTTAGAAGTGCTATGGAAGTGCTAACATGAGATATGTTTTTAGCAACCATAGACTGTAGTTTCTCAAATTCTATTTTAGTGACCTTTTAAATCAGTACATATGTAGATAAAAGTTGCTGCATTTAAGACTGTGTAAGTGCATTTCTGTGTGTGCACACAAACATGTGGGTAAGGAAAGGAAAAGAGAAGAAATAAAGGAAAGAGTCTCAGAAAATAAAAGAATAAAAAAAAATTTCAGGGGCACATGTATTTTCTTTAAAATTCCAAAATAAGCATGATAATCAACATTATTACCAATTTTGATTTGCAGACATTTGTCAACATAAATATTTTCTTAGATTAGAAAAGACTGAATAAAGATTTAAGTCCCTTGACATGGGACTCATGCAAGGAGGTTTTTCTGGTATTGGTTATCATCATGCCTTTTAGTGTGCTGAAGAGAAGGGAGGGTCTCTTCCTCCACATCCAAAGTTTCTGTCCTTGATTTCCCAGTACCTGATGTGTGGGTGGAAGTTTCAAAATATCGGTACTGGAAGAACTAAATTATGTTTAGAACAAGAAGTGCTAAGCCTTTGAATTTAAAAAAAAAGGAAATCACACAAATAAATATTTGAAAGTCAGGTTGCATTTCTTTCCTGGAGGTATTCAAGTATGTAACATCTTTTTCTGGAGCAGTTAATTCTTTGTTTAGCCCTTACTAGCCAATATACATTATCTGTTAGTTGTCTGAAGACCTATCTCTATAACACAGCTAAAAATTTACCAAGTGTTCTTTCTTAGAAGATTCTGCTCTTCCCTTGGAAGCTATTTTTGTCTTTGGAAAACAAAATACAGAGACACCCAATATTATTGGTTAAGCA
>WEKX01018791.1:48163-61972 GCA_013390025.1 Pitta sordida
TATGTAATATTATGTTAATCATCTATACATATTTTTGTGTCTCTGTAGTAGATACATGAAAATAATGTATGTATATATATATAATATTTATTGCCTATTATAACTTGCATGTACGCATTAATATCTTTACAGACACATACTACATACTATTCAAATATTTTTGATGTTTGCAAGTAACAGTGACATTACTGAACATGTAAAGCTCTTGTGCCATAACTTTGAGTAGGGACTGGCCTTTATTTTTTACTTTCTTACGAATGGATCTCAGCTGCTCCCTTCCACAATTTTACTCTAAGGCAATAAATAATTCAGTGTGCTAATTTGACAGATGACTCTCCAGGAGCCTCCTACCATTACTAGCACCATTAGGCCATAATATGCACGATGGGTATAGTCCATTCAGCAAATGTCCTTCACTTGTTTACCCCTAAAGAGCTGTGCTCTGCACAATTAACTAATGAAGCATTATGAGCCTTTTTTCCCCTTCCCTACTATTTCAATATATCAATGTAGATTGTCTAAAAGCAAAATATATTTTGTTTTCTTGTGACAAATGGCTATTTATGTGGAAACTGTAAACTTGCCTTAAGTTTCACCTGTGTAAATAAAGAGAAAACAATAAGATCTGGGAAAAAAATCCTTATTAGTTATTTTTAATGTTTTTCAGAGCACTTACGTAAGGAATGCATTATATAGAGATGACATAAAAACATGAAATTAGGTTTAGCATTATCTCAACTGAGAAACGCTGAATACACGGTTCAGGGCTTTTGTGCTGGTTGTACTCTTGACGGCTGCAAGAATCAAAAGGAGATCATATTAAAATTGTAAAATGAACTTACAGTATTTATGAAA
This sequence comes from Pitta sordida, assembly GCA_013390025.1. NCBI lineage: Eukaryota > Metazoa > Chordata > Aves > Passeriformes > Pittidae > Pitta > Pitta sordida. Next base: position 49,019 of record WEKX01018791.1, read on the forward strand.
TCACTTAAGGATAAATAATAGAGTGTGCATATAAGATGAATACCAGTATTGTGGGGTGTATTTTAATCAAATATATAGATCAGAGCAACCAAATTGTACTAAATATGTTTGTTATAAGGAGAAGAAAGAAGAAAATGTGTAAAGATAAACAACAAAATTGAAAAAGATAGCTATGAAACCATTTATTTTTGTTGGTCATCTTCTGACATTGAAGTTTTTGTTCTGTGGCAGCTATTAGAGCCACTTTCAGTCTCTGAGAAATGTGAGTATGCACAAATAAATCCATAAGAAAATCTTCCAAATTGTTTGGATTTTGCCATAACATATGTGATTAAATGTATCATGAAAAAAATTTTAAAACTAGATTTGCCCTAGATTTTGGTCGCTCTCTGAGTTTCTTTTTTCTTAATGCCTCCAGTTCCTCACTTGTATATGTCAATTCTATCTTCATTTCTGCACTTCAAAAGAGACCTCAGCCTCTATGGAGACATAATTTTGTAGTGTTTTCTGAAGTTTTAAGTGTTCTATATTTTTTAAAAACAAAAATGCTAGTATTAAAAATTAAATGTGACAAAAATCTGTTCTGCAAAATAGTTTTTATTTTCTGTTCAGATCTGTTTATTTATTTACTCCCATAAATCTTAGCTTGTGTGAAAACATATAGTTCCTTACTATCCTAAATATGCTTTATTTCTGGTCCTGTTTCCAGGGTCCTTTCTCCATTTATAACAAATGGCCATTGGATGAAAAGCATGCTGCCTTGGCTATTACGTTATCAGGGTGGAGTAGGGGGTATAACTAGGTATACCAGGAAATTAGAAGGATTCAGTCTGATTCAGGTCCACAAATAAATTGTATGCCACTCCCTCTAGGCAGGTTTATCTGTCTATCACTAGCATAAAAATTATGCAAATAACCTCTGTGGTATCTCAAACAGATTTGCTCTCCATTTATATCGATCTATTAATTTGATCAGCAAAAAGTTGCAGTGCCACAGGAAAGTAGATAAAGTGGATTCCAGAGAGTGAGGCAACAGACCCTGGCAACAGGAGGAATATAGGGCTCATCCTGCTCCTTGGGATCTCCCGCCACACAAGTTCTACATTTTTTGAGGAGCTGTCATTAAAGAGGATTTGAATAAATAAAGTTTGTGATGTGTTCTAGCACTACGCAAAAGATAGAAATACATTCCAATTTTTCCTTACTTCAATTTTTGAATGTATATTTGCACTGATCCTGATTAATCTTCAAAACCCACTAATTTTTAAAGCATTTCTTAGTTTATAACTTTCACAACAATAAATCAATCATTCACAACAATAAATCAATCTCCATTTCTGCTCAAACAACAGACCAACAAAAATTCCTATTTTCTGAAACAATAGAGTTTACTGTTGATGATAAATAGGAGAAATACACAAATGTTTATAAATGCTAAGTATTAATCACATAAGTAATTAGAAAATATGCAAATAAGCATATTCATACAAAATTTCCTGTTTCTGTACTAATTACTTTCAGTATCATATAGCCAAAATAACATTTTGAAAATGTTGATTAAAGTATTAAAATGCAGTTTTAAAAAAAATAAAATTAGACATAGTTCTTTTTATTAGGAAAGTTACCTTTAATGAGACTTTTTTTATTTCCATTAAGCAAGGTTTATTAAATCTTATTATTTATTTAAATGCAGCATATCATGGCAAGCAGATAGTAATAAAGAGACATGGTACACAAGGGGTGCTGAACACAAGCAAATAATTTGTACTGAAAATAAGGTTTGTATGGTTGTACTGTGTGCTGTATTGTGTCAGACAATGGTATTAGCACCCCTTTAGGCCTCATGGTAAGCACTGAACATGTGGCTGTACAAAAAAGAAACCTCTCTCATCCCACTTTCTCCCAGTGGTGCTTTGTTGGTTCACAGTAAGGGTCTGGCTTCATGTCCTGATCCCACTTTAAGAGGAATTCCAGCTCAATTCAATTTGTCTTTCTGCCTTTTAATAATGAGACAACATACATGTGAGCAAGCTCCATGATAATACAGAACAGATGGGCAGATTTTTGCCTAATTAGATTCTGGACAGCTTGTTTGCTTGTAGTAAATGTGGGTATATTTAGAGATTTCACACTTGTTACAGAGACAACAGATTCACCAAAGACAAGAGCAGAACACTTTGGGGTTTTTAGAGCTTCACATAGGTGTAGGTCTATGAAAGAGCGCTGTTTTGTAAAATTTGCAAGTGTGATACAATTGTTTGAGCTGATCATGTTCTCCGAGGATTGAATGATCTACACCTTGATCCTAGATGACAATGCAGCATACACAAACTTTTCTTTTGGAACAGACCCTTAGCAAAATAAAGATCTCCCATATTCATGTCACATATATTACAATAGTTTTTCAATCCATCTCAATTACTGTACAAAAATGATAACTCTAAAGAACTTTTTTTAGTCTGTTAGAGCTAGTCTCTTAATACATATTTAACTAGCATGCACTTTGTTTCCATTGGTATCCTCAAATTATTTTGGAAGTTTGTTAGCAAAGCACTGAATTGCTTTTGGAGGTAAATCTTGTTTATCTCTGGTCTCCTATAGCTTTATAAACAGCAAGTACAAAGTGTAATTTATGCAAAACAATATTGTAACACAGAAAATATACGGTATCCACAGAAATAGATGGTATGCCATTCCAATTGAACCAAATAACTACTGGTTAATTATTCACCTGGAACATATTTACATTAAAATGTATGTTAAGATGAAAAAAGATGGTTGCTACTTCTAAACATACTGTGCATCTGCATGTGCTGTATAAGAGTGTGCTTCCAATTCCTTATGAATCTATAAATGACTTTCATGCTAAAGTCGGTATTGTAGTGAAAGTGCCAGATATTTCCAATATTATTAATACAATTAAAATATATTTCAAAGAATAGTGGTATATAGCTGCCCCTCATCCTCATGAGTCGCCTCTTAAGAGCATCTCAAATGGGTTCATCCTGTTTTCCCTTCACTTTATGACCTAAACATGAAGTGGTGATGAGATGAGACTAGCCCTCTTGACATGGATATAAGGATGCCATTCAACTGAGTATCTTGTTTTTCACAGGTGAAACCCTACCACAGAAATCACAGTGATGAATTAACACCAGCTGCATGACAACCACCACTTTATTTCTGTTTAGCTCAGAATTAAACTCTATAAACCTGAAATAATGCTGGTCAGAAAGGAAGGGTTGCTTTTTACCCAGATGTATTACTCTGTTAAAATAAGAGAATTTCTTATCCCTTATGCCAGATATTTTCTGGGTGTAAGGCTATGCCTTCTGACTGGTGCTTGAACTATGGCTCTATTGTCATTTTTTTTCACAGGGTTTCCTCTCTGAAGGACTTTGACAAGCCAAGTGGGCAGACTACATGTTCCTAATCTTCTAAGGTCTCTCACAGACAGCTGGTGAGTTTATTGAACACCTTTGAAACCAGCCAGAGGGTTTATGCATAACTTCCAAGGCATTGTAACGTAGCTTTTTATCCTAGTCTGTGATTTCTTCTTTTAAAGAGGAATATTCCACACAATGGAGATATGATTTCTCCTATAATTATAATTTTGTTATTTACCATTCTAAGCAAACTAAGTTTAGTAAAGCACTGAAAGAAAAGGCACTCATATCTGAAATCAGATTTCATATATATCATAGATTAGATCTGGAAGTTAGGCTGAAGGATCACAGAATTAGTAAGATTGGAAAAAAACGGAGAGATCACCAAGTTCAACCTACCACCGGGTACCTAGCCTGTTGTCATCCTGCTACCAATACATCATCCTACCAATAACACGCTATCCTATTATCTAGCTCATGCTGCTAAGTACATCATCCAGTCTTTTCTTAAACACCACCAGGGATGGCAGCCCATTCCACTGAGAGATTGTCCTGGTTTGGACACTGTTAGGGGTTGTTTTCTAAAGAAAAATGGACGAGAGACCATTAAGAGAAAACACCAAGCTTAATGAGGGGAATATATATATGAATATATATATATTTATATATACATGTATTTATTGGAATGTATAAAAAAGTATATATATATATATATGAGTCAAACCAACACTGGCAAACAACAGTTTGCCCCCAATCACCCCCCAAAAACCCACCCACACAAACAGANGTGTCCACTCGTTCTATCACTGGTAGCCAGAGAAAAGAGACTGAACCCCACCTGGCTCCATCTCCCTTTCAGGTAGTTGTAGAGAGCGGTAAGGTTTCCCCTCAACCTCCTCTTCTCCAGGCTGAACAATCCCAGCTCTCTCAGTCGCTCCTCATAGGGCTTATGTTCCAGCCCCTTCATCATCCTTGTTTTCCTTCTCTAAAAGACCTAAAAGATGGTAAAAAACCATGAATTAGGGACATATTAGAGAAGAAAATAGAAAAATATAGTATTGCATGGTAGTAGTATCACTAACCAAAGCCTTTACTAAATAATAAAATATTATTATCTTCCAGAAAAGGGTTGCTTTAGATCAACTTGTAAAACTGTATTTTACTCAGAACAGATCTGATTTATATTCTTCTGTGAATTGTCCAGATTGAACAAATTTACTCATGACTAATGATTGGAATGTATTTTTAATTACTTTTTTTTTAACTAGATCATCTTATCAAATTTTCTAAGCATTTTTCTTTTTTATGTATTTTATTTGTTTTAGCTCCTGTACCTCCTCCTCTTATGCACCTTGCATTTAACAGATTGGGATAGATCATATGGGAAAACTCTTGTGGTACTTTATATATATGCTTATTTTCTGCTTTGCATGTATTTGAGCTTTTTTATTCCTTCAGGATAGTGTTATTAATGCTTAAGTGGCTAGAACATATTATTGCCTCAAACTTAAATTTTATACCATGTTTTTGAATAGCACACATTTTATATTATTAAATATTTTGCTCTAAACCAATTGCTCTTCCAAATAGTCTGGACATGTCCTTTTCTTCTCCTTGTAACTGGTCTGTGACTTAACTAGACCATTGCAAGGTTGTTGCAATCATTGTCATATTGCCTCTGTGGAAAACCTCTAATTCAGGAACAAACATACCTTAGCTCTGAGCTTGGGAAAAGTACAACTGCACTGAGATAACTGTGGGAGCGTGAGCTAGAGGCATCCAAAAGTATTGGAGAGAAAAAAAGTAACCAGGAACTGATTTATAGAGTCCTTAATCAAGCAGTCTCAGTCACAGCTAGTTTCTTATGTGAAAAGGGGCTGAAACTTTGGGAAACTCTGCACAAACATGAAAATCAGCTGAGAAATGCTAAACAAAAAACAGGTTTTGGTATACTATGAATGATTCCATGTTATGTCATCACAGAATTAGCCTGATTGTAATAGAAGTGTTAATGAGCACTGGCCCTGACATAAGAATAAACATTTATTCTGGTACAGAATAAACTCCTTTACAAGAGGATGCTGTGGAGTTCCTTTTTAAAATAATCACCCTAATTTTTAACAAAAACACCAGTATTTGTCTTCTGGATCTTATGGCAATTGAAATCTTTGGAAATATTCCAGATTTATAGGAGCAGAGAGATAAAAGAAGTACAGTATATTTGTCAGCTGTACCACTAGTGTATATGTAGTCGAATATAGAGGGCCGTAACTTGGTTCTGGATAGTGAAGATTTATATAATTGTATTCACATTAATCTTATTTTATTTTACTGCTCACAATTAGGAAATTTGCAGCCTTAAACATGTGAAATTAAAACCGTGGATGATTTTTTAATTGTGCAACTCCTCAATACACAATTAGCATCGCTCTGCTTTCTCCTAACAACGATGTAATACTGTACTAATGAAAAACAGGGCTTCTTTATTTGCTATGGCCTTGGGGTCAATTATCAATTTATCATTGTGTCCTGCAGGTTTAAAATAAAATACTCTGTGCAGTGTAACCATTGTACAAAATTGACATTAAGTAGATTCTGTAAGTATGGACTTAATAAAAAATACAAAGACTGCTGCCTAAAAGGTTTCTACTCCTATAAATTCTATTAGGTTGCTTTAATATAGGACAGTAGAAAACTGCAAAACTAATTTAAGGGTTGGGGTTTCTTTTCCTCTTACTAGCTTTGTGTATTCTCTATGACAATAATCAAGAAAGAGGTAATTTAAAAATAGTTTCAGTTTTGTTTTGAAGACTTTTACGATTTCAAACGTAGCTTCAGTAATAAAAATGTTGCTGTTGTGCTTAACAAATGAAGAATTTAGAGTCTCTATCTTATAATTGTAAAATACTACTACATATTAATGAATTCATAAGTCAATGAAAAGTCATTTAGATACAAAAAGTATTAAAACATCCTATTTAAATTAGAGAACCAGAAAATAATTAATTGGAAATCAAGTTTCCTATTTAAGCAAACACCTAGTTAGGATGTTCGTTTTTCATTCACTTACTATATAAGCTCCACCCCTCTAAGTTCCAGAACTGCCCTTTTTTCAAGTCTGTTCTGGGAAGGTGAATGGACATATCCAAATACAGGGTACTTTGGAAAAGGAAATGAAAAATTCAGTATGTTCCTGGTTCCCATCACTTGTGTGCAGCTTTCATAAAGACTTTTTCTGTTAACTAAGTCTCAGTCATGTTGGTCAATGATGAATCATGAATACTTGTAGGAGGTTTAAGGCTGCTCTCCGAACTGTGTCAGAGTAGAAAGACAAAAATTAAGAGAACTTAGTCATGCCTTTCTTTTCTCCATTTTTATTTTTAATCTCTGAGCCAGCTTGAACTAATCCTACTTTCTTCTTATTCTTCTGGGGCTCCTTTTTGTGCCTGCATTATGCTATGACTAACTCAACATAACTCACCAGCATCCACACATATACAAGGATGTGATGGAAGACAGAAAATGCTAAGAAATAGCTTTTCACGCCAGACAGGGTTTCCCATCATACTCTCATAGATCTGATTCAAGCCTCTTGTGGCAACAAGATCTTGAAGTGTATATCAATATTTTCATTCCTTGAACTAAACCAGCAAATATCACAAGAGGTGAGTAATTTTTCAACTGGCGCCTTCTTCTGTGGCAGCACACAGTGTGGCATGACTGAGATACAGCCTGCTTAATTGATTTGTGCACTTGAGAGAGGGCTGGGTATGTCCAGTACAGATCATTCTAAGCATTGATAAATTACCACCTTTGTGTGAAACAGTTGAGGTGGGACCACTGCCCTTTGGCAAAACAGAAAATGAAATGATTACTATTGGATTCTATTGACTTGTCTGGTTAGAGCAGTTGTGCTTCTTCCCAAAGGTTAATTGGACTTGAACTCGAGAAATTAAGGGGTCAGCTGAGGTCACAGTGACAGCAGGCTAACTTTTAACTTAACACTAATAATATTCGTCAGGGAAAGGACATGCTGGAGTTCTTTAACCATGGCTATGCTCATGGATTTAATATAAAAGAAAAATCTCTGTCTACATTATTATATAAGAAATAGGTCTATGTGGCAATATGCTCATTAGCAGTCTCATTTTCATCAAATAACTCTAGCTCAAAGATCAAAAGTGTGACTCTAGGCTAAAGATAAGTTGCTGTTCAAATTTGCGCACTTATATTAATGTGGCTTACAAAAAAATTCTTTAAGACATGTTAAGAAATTCAATGCAAAATTCTCTAAACAAAAAAAAAGAAAATTCTGTCAGTATGGTGTCTCTGGTAAACCTCTAAAACTTTACTTTGTATAGTAACTTTGTTATTGTCTTGATTTTGTGTGTTTGATTTGTTCTGATTGTGTAAGTGCAGATCAAGAGTAATTATAGTAATCCACTAGGGGTTTTTTTGTTAAAGAACTCCCCAACCAAAAAAAACAAAAAACAACTCAGCATTAGTTAGTAGAGGATTGTGCTCTATATTAAGGAGGAAAGAAGCCAGAACACATTTTCACTTGTTTCCTCCTTCTAGTTAGTTCAAAGATTAGATCATATGCTCTTCTTTCACATTTTCTAAAGACTTCAACAGCATAGAGAGAAGGGCAGAGAAGAATGAAATTCGACAAAGGAACCTGCACCTGTAAATGAATAACCCCAAGCACCAGTACAGACTGGGAGCTGACCTACTGGAAAGCAGCTCTGTAGAGAAGGACCCTGGTGTCCTGGTGGAAAACAAGCTGTCCATAAGACATCAATGCCCATTTTGCCGAGAAGGCCAATGGTACCCTGGGGTGCTTTCGGAGAAGAATTTCCCACAGGTCAAGGAAGGTGGTCCTGTCTGTCTTCTCAGCACCAGTGAGGTCATATCTGAAGTGTTCAGTTCTGGAGTTCTCAATATAAGAGAGATACAGAGTTCCTGGGATGAGTCCAACAGAGAGCACCAAATATGATTAAGTGATTGAGACATCTCTCTTATGAGGAAAAGCTAAGAGAACTGGGTCTGTCCAGCCTTGAGAAGAGAAAACTGAGAAGGGACCTCATCTGTGTTATAAGTATCTGTAGGGAGAGAATACATTTTTTAATTCTGTGATGTTTTCACAGTTTTTAAATAATGTCATATTATTAGCAAAATAACTTTGTGTCCCTCTATGTGTATATAAATGGGATATATGGAACAGATGTAAAAATTTTGTCATGTATATGTGCTGCATATAACTGTAGGATATCATTGTAGATTTAACTAATTTAGGAAATGGAGCAAAAATTATGATTGCGACAATGTGAGTATTCTTATTGTCAGAAAAAAAAAATTATGATGCACTTGAATATGGATTTCATTGTTGTGAAGTGTGTGAATTTCATAAATAACCAAGTAGGAAACTACATGATATTGTTTAGAAACTAATGTACCACAGTGCTGACTAATATTCCTGCATATTACATGCAGTGTAGGCAATTAAACAGTAAATTTAATCTCGTGAGGTGCAATCTGATACCATTTAATTGAGAAAATTTTACTGGAAACTTTAAAATAATCCTCTGAAGGGAAAAAAAATTCCTAAGATTAACATAATTAAGGAGGGTTATGTTGAGTATTGTGTCCAGTTCCGGGCTCCCCAGATTAAGAAGGATGTTGAACTGATTGAGAGGGTCCAGAGAAGCATAAGAAGGACGGCGAAAGGACTGGAGAACAAGCCCTATGGGAAGCGACTTCAGGAGCTGGGGTTGTTCAGCCTGAAGAAGAGGATGCTCAGAGGTGACCTCATTGCTGTTTACAGCTACCTGAAGGGAGGTTGTAATTGGGTGGGTGTGAATCCCTTCTCTCAGGCTGCCAGCACCAGAACAAGAGGACATGGCCTCAAGGTGAGCCAGGAGAGGTTTAGACTGGATGTTAGGAAGAGCTTTTTCACAGAGAGAGTGATCTCTCGTTGGAGTGGTCTGCACAGAGAGGTGATGGAGTTGCAATCTCAGGAGATTTTTAAGAAAAGATTGGACAAGGAACTCAGTGACATGGCCTAGATGATGGGAGGCTTGGATGAATGGAGCATGGTGCCTGTGATTCCACGCCTGTGGGTTTGATCCGTGGGTGGGCGTTCACTTGGGAGTTGGACCAGATGATCCTGAGTCCCTTCCAGCTCAGAGTAACCTGGGAACCTGTGGTGTTCCTTTGCAGAGATTCCTTCAATGTGTGTATACCCAAGGATAAACCAGACTTTTGAGGGCTGATTGATGGGGGTTTTTTCCTTTGGTGTTCATGTAAAAAGTCTTTTCCTTCATAACTGATACAGACAGACATTACTGAAATCAGTAAGAACTGGGAATAAAAGAAGTGGAGATGTTGAAAAAAAGTCACTAAATCTCGTTCTTTTAAATTGAATATTAAATCATATTCACAGTTTTAATTTCTATGTACTTCCAGAAATGGTGTAAAACAAAACAGTGGAAGGAAAAAAAAGACTTGAAAAAATCTGTTAGTTAGAAAGAAGTATATTTCATTTGAATACGAATAGTAGCTGCTCTGGTACTGATTACGATCAACTTTTCTAGATATCTAAAGGCATGAGACAAAATAGACTATTAATAGTTAGCCTTTACTTATTTATTAAGTAAATTACATTGGATGATTTGATTTCAATTAATAAGGGTGGGGGGGAATGATAAACTGGTTTTAATGGTATTATCAACAAAGGTTTTCCAAATGTGAGAAATTAAGGACCTACAAAACATACAGAGAGAATCAAATCTGTAGATATGCATTAGAGAGGCAGGACAAGCCCTTCACATATCCGGACATTAATCAAGTGCAGCACCTGAAAAAACAATTGATTTGGTGAGAAGACCTTCATGTGGAAATAAGAGTGTACCTATTTCTTCAAATAGATAGGCACAGGGGAGCGCGTTGCAGGTAAGAAATATAAGAAAAAAGGTAGATAAAAAACCAGAATATTTTTACATGTTCTGATACACATTCTTTCAGGATAAATATTCCTCAGAAACAAATTTTTAAATAAATGAAGCCACACTTTAGTAACCATGCTCAGAAAACACCGTCAGATTGGCTTTAGCATGAAAAAACAAGAGCCTCACTAAATAATTCATTAAGAAAGATTTTTGACAGAATTTTCTTCAGACACAAAATTAAAAAATTGTAAGAAAATAATCACAATACAATGATCCTGTACCAAGTAGATTCAGGTTTGGGGTTTCATTTCTAGAGTAGGAAATAGAGACGTATCTCTTTTTTTAATTCAAATCATATTATTCACACAGAGTAGTGTTGAAGATAAAACGTGGACAATATACAGTTTTTTTTCTAGCTCTACCTGGTAACATTAAACATTGAAAAAAAAGTCTGTTAAAAGGGTTAGTACTCCAGTTCCTGAGTTATAACCTTGGCTTCTCTGTGTTTAGAGAAAAATCAGGTTATGACTACATGGGGAAAAAGTTACAAAAGTATTCTTATTATATCACATTGCCTCTGGGTCAGCACTTAATGCAATTTACCTTTAGAAAGAAGTAGAGTTCCTTAACCTAATTTTCTATTTGAGAAGTGCAGCAAAACAGCCCTGTTGGAAGTGGTGCATTAAAGAGTGGAAGAAAATAGTAGAGCAGCAAAGAGAGAGAGCAAAAAATGTATCTCTTCCAGTTAGACATAATAGGAAATTTTACTACATTTACTGGTACTGTTACTGGGTCTTAAATTAGGAGGAACTGAATTGGTTGTTGTATTTTAGTCCTGACATAAACTTTTGAAGTCCTGCTATAAGTGCAAAGTATTTTTATGAAAATTTCTATATAGGTATTAAGACTAGAGAGATCTAAGGTCTACCTATCTGAAATGTGGGGTTTTTTCTTAAAACTGTTCCAAAATCTTATTCTCACATTCTCACATTTGCATGAGTAATATTTTTCTACGTAAATTTTTGTTGAGGTACTAACTTAGCAAGGCACATTAATCTTGTTGCCTATTACACCATATGAATGGCAGTTAGTGACCAAATTATGCCTCTTGATGGCATTTTATGAGATAAAAGTAGTCTACATATGCATAGAAAAAATATATTTACGTATATAGTTTAAATAATTCTGCAAATATCCCACAAGCAGTTGCAGCAACAACAACAACAAATTATTTGTTTTAGGCTTTCTAATATTTAGTATGTTTGAATTTAAAAAGATAACATTATCATAGCAAATTGTGAGAATTATTTTCATGTATAAGAAATATTTTTCTGAATTATAGCTAGCAATCACAGATTCACAGAATATTCTGAGTTGGAAGGGACCCACAAGAATCATCGAGTCCAGCTCCTAACTGAATGCACATACAGGGATTGAATCCACAACCCTGGTGCCATGGATACCATGCTCTGTCTAGCTGAGCTAATCTCAGAGTTGTACATGATTTTTTTTTATTATATAACCTAATTCCGTGTGCCATTGTCCCATTATCTAGACCATGTCGCTGAGCTCCTTGTCCAGTCTTCTCTTAAACGCCTCCAGGGATTGTGATTCCACCACGACCCTGGGCAGACCATTCCAATGAGAGATCACTCTCTCTGTGAAAAAGCTCCTCCTAACATCCAGTCTAAACCTCTCCTGGCACAGCTTGAGGACATGTTGTCTTGTTCTGCTGCTGGCAGCCTGACAGAAAAGATTTACATCCACCTGACTGCAACCTCCCTTTGTGGTTCACCATTAGCATCTTCAATACACTATGGGGGTTTTCCCTGCATTTTTATCCTCTTTACTGTATTTACCATTTGTACCATATTTACCATCTTTCTTGTATATACTGTATTTACTGTATTTACTGCTACTTTGTGGATTTTGTTCATTGCAGCATATTTTTTGAACTGGCTCCCTGCTATATTTGAGGGATTACTATATTTACTTAATGTGACTTCTGTTGCTGTCATTTTTTTGATAAGTTGAATATGTCAGCAGTGCCCTGGCAATCAGGAGGGCCAAACATGTCCTGGGGAGTATCAGGCAAAGCACCATCAACTGGTCACAGGAGGTGATTGTCCCACTCTGCTCTGCAGTGTGGTGGCCTTACCCTGAATATTGTGTGCAGTTTGGGGCAGTATAACATAAGAAAGACAAAAATCTATTAGGGAGCATCCAAAGAAGGGCAACGAAGTTGGTGAAGGCCCTTGAGGAGAAACTGTACGAGAAGAAGCTGAGGTTATTTTGTCTCCAGCCTGGAGAAGAGGAGAATGAGGTGTGACCTCATTGCAGTTACAACTTCCTAGTGAGGGGAAGTGGAGGGGCAAACATTGGTCTCTTCTCTGTGGTGACCAATGACAGAACCTGAGGCAATGGCCTGAAGGAGGTTTAAGCTGGATATTAGAAAAAGATTATTCACACAAGGGGTGTGATTGGGTGGTGGAAGAGGTTCCTCAGGGAGCAGCACCAAGCCTGACAGAGTTCAGGAAGCATCTGGATGACACTCTCAGACACATGGTATGACTCTTAGGGATAATTCTGTAAAGGCCTAAGAGTTGGACTTGATGATCCTT
>WEKX01018792.1:0-48444 GCA_013390025.1 Pitta sordida
ATGGCCGCGACATCGGCGACAGAGCCCACTGTGTGCCGATGCCAGCGTCGTAGGCTCCTGACATCAGCGTGTCACCCCTAGTGCTGGCACCGGAACCCCTCCTCACTGCCCAAAACAAAAAGTTCCTTCTAGGCAGCAGGAGAGTATGTATGTGTACTGTGGGTTTTTTGTCGACGTTTACTGCCGTGTAAGAAACACAGAAGCAATTGATACCAGATAGGCCTGGAGGGTTTCTTCCAGGATGCATGGGGTGGAGGAGGTGCAGAGGGAGTGTAGGAGAGGGAAGGGAAGGAAGCTGCGAGCGCTCCCGGTGAGGAGTGCCTCTGTCCTCTGGTGCTGCGTTGGCTCCTTCTACCCATTCACCCCCGACCGGTGGATCTCTGAAGAACAGAAGCAGAAGCAGATCACAGAGATCCACCAACTCTTTCGCCCTGCACAGTTGCCTCTGGCCCCACGCTCCTGTGGACAGCCCCGGTGGAGGGAGGCAGACCCTCTGCCCCACCACAGATGGGGCAGGCAGTGGCAAGCTGTGGAGAGGTGGTGATGGTCAGTTTCCCTTGGCCCGCAGTGTTGGTCTGGCTGCATGCAGCTCTCAGCCTCCCCCAGGGTCCTGCTCTGGAGTGGCACAGCACCTCCACCGTGTTTGAACACAAGAGACATACACCAGCAACCAGAAACCCCAATAAAATGCAGCACAGACATGGTAGGGAAAGGACAGTGGCAGAAGGCTCTGTGCCCACTCGGATCCGCTGTGGGGCAGGAGCAGGCTTCAAGGCTTCCAGCTGTGCCAGCTGTTGTGGTGTTTCTGTACTCAGAAATGCAGCTGCCAGGGGCAGCTGTGAAATGGCAAAAGGCATTTCCTCCACTTTAATGAGGTGCTACAGAGCGAGCCGCACTCCCAGGACCACCCTCCAGACCTTATTAGTGGAGGGGGCACGGCTATGGGCATGGCCTAATTGAATAGTCACAGGTGTGCTATCTTCACGGATTCCTAACTTGTGGGACCTGCGCCAACCCGACCCCCTGCGAATTCCGGACCTTGACTGCATTTACCTAGTGGGGCATAGGTATGAACAGGACTTCTGCACCCAATGCTTCACACTTACCAGGCTGCAACCTCCCTTAACAGACTATACCTACTTGGAGAGCTGAACTGCAAGTGAATATAGCACTGTACCCTCCCCACTCCTCCTCCTGCTTGTTCTCCAGGTTTTACTGTTTGCATAGACTCTGTATTAGAAATCAACAGAAAATTAATTACTCAGCTTCTAATTCCAATTGCATGTTGATGTTTATGTAATTGAAAACCATATAATTGCTTTATGTTTTTAATGTCCCTCATAAATATGGATTTTTAACACAATCCTTTACAGCAAATTAGTACCAAAAATCTGGTAATGTGAGAGGGGAGCATGAGTTACTTTGGCAGCTCAGGGAACTGCACACAGACTGGTGTGATTCTATCATCACTTCACAATTTTCACAGGCAGAAGAAAATCCATTGTAGTACCTAGCTTTGATAAAAAGCCTGATCAGACTCTGGGACAAGTTTTCATGCAAGAGCAGCAAAGAAGGAAAAGCTAAAATTCAACAGCCTCATCCTTCACACATATACAGGTACTCAAATGCTTGGCTGAGGATAAATCTCAGCTTAATCTAAAACATGCCAAGAAACTTTCTTTTTTGTGATAATCCGCTTACTTATCACATTTCATTCGCTAGTTTTAGTTTTGGAACCATGGCTGGCAACTTGCTTGGGCTTTGAAAATCACCTTGAAACAATTTATGCTCCACAGTGAATACAGTACACTGGTATAGCAACTTAAGTGTGACCTACAATAAAGAAACAAATATCTTTAGCTTCAGCTGCAGAAAGTTAATGCTCTTCTTGACCTGGCTGGGACCAGTATTTGGAAGGAGTGAGCACGAAGATATAGTAAGGTCTGCTAGATACACTTTGATATTAATACCACCTCAGTTGTGAGGTGTCCCGTACTATTCAGTTTTCCATACCTTTATTTATGCTACAGGATGATAAAAATCATATTTCCAGTAAGGCAGAGTAAAATTGTAGCTATGCTAACACAGTGAAGCGAAACCACTAAGAGAAAAAACAGAATTATGCTAAGCAAGGATTTCTGAAAATAACAGATACAAACTGCCAAGGCCTGTTGAGGTCCTGCACTCATGGGATCATCTACATTTCTGAAGGCAATCCTGCATTTCTGTCTGCTCTCCTTCCCATGAAGCAATTATCACAGTATCACAGTATGAAGGTTGGAAGAGACCTTGGAGACCATCAAGTCTAACCTATAATCCAACAGCAACCCATCGTCTAAACCGTGTCACTAAGTGCCTCATCCAGCCTACTCTTAAACACCTCCAGGGATAGTGACTCCACTACCTCCCTGGGCAGCCTATTCCAATGGTGGATCACACTTTCAGTGAAGAATTTCTTCCTAATATCAAGTCTAAACCTCCCTTGATGGGGGAGAGAGAAGAGACCAATCCCCACCTGATTACAACCTCCTTTTAGGTAGTTGCAGACGGCAATAAGGTCTCCCCTGAGCCTCCTCTTCTCCAGGCAAAAAAACCCCAGCTCCCTCAGCCGCTCCTCAGAGGGCTCGTGCTCCAGACCCTTCACCATCCTTGTTGCCCTTCTCTGAACACGTTCTAGTATCTCAACATCTTTCTTAAACTGAGGGGCCCAGAACTGGACACAGTACTCAAGGTGAGGTCTAACCAGTGCTGAGTACAGGGGAATGATAACTTCCTGCTGGCCACACCATTCCTGTTGCAGGCCATGATGCCACTGGCCTTCTTGNGAAGTCTCTTTCTGCCTGCCCACTCTCCAGCCACTCCATTCCCAACCTATAGCTCTGCATGGGGTTACTGCGACCAAGGTGTAGAATCCAGCACTTGGACTTGTTGAATCTCATCCCATTGGAATCTGCCCATCTCTCCAGTCTGTCCAGGTCCCTCTGCAGGGCCCTCAACACCTGCTATGAGCTTGGTATCGTCTACAAACTTGCTTATAATGGACTCAATCCCGTCATCAAGATCATCAATAAAGATATTAAACAGAACTGGGCCCAACACAGATCCTTGGAGGACACCACTAGTGACTGGTCGCCAACTGGATGTGACACCATACACCACCACTCTCTGGGCTTGGCCATCCAGCCAGTTCCTAACCCAGCACAGAATGCTCCTGTCCAAGCCCCAGACTGCCAGCTTCTCTAGGAGTTTGCTATGGAAGACTGTGTTGAAGGCTCTACTGAAGCTTTACTTTACACTACATCCACAGCCTTCCTCTCATCTACCACGCAAGTTACTTGGTCACAGAAGGAGATCAGGTTGGTCAGGCAAGACCTGCCCCTCCTAAATCCATGCTGGCTGGGCCTGATCTCCTGGTCATCCTGCAGGTATTGCAGGATTGCACCCAGGATTATCAAGGTCAGGAACCAAGGTCAGGCTAAGAGGTCCGTAATTTTCTGTATCGTCCTTCTGGTCCTTCTTGTGGATGGGGGTCACACTGGCCAGCTTCCAGTCTTCTGGGACATCACCAGCAAGCCAGGACTGTTGCTAAATGATGGAGAGTGGCTTAGCGAGCTTGTCTGCCAGCTCTCTCATCACCCTAGGTTGGATCCCCTCCAGTCCCATGGACTTACGAGGATCCAAGTGGCTCAGCAGGTCTCTAACTTCTTCCTCCTGGATTACAGGGGGACTATACTGAACCCTGACCCCATCTACCAGTTCAGATGGCCAGTTGTCCTGTAGACAATCTGCCCTATTGCTGAAAATAGAGGCAAAGGAGGCATTAAGTACCTCTGCCTTATCCTCATCTTTAGTTACTGTATTTTCCTCCACATGCAATAAGGAGTGGAGGTTGTTGTTGCCCCTCTTTTTGCCATTAATATATTTATAAAAACACTTCTTATTGTCCTTCATGGAAGTGGCCACTTTAAGTTCCAGCTGGGCTTTTGCCTCTCTAATTTCTCTCCCTCATGACCTAACAATGTCATTAAACATAACCTGATTTACCTCCCCCTTTTTCCAAAGGTGTTACACCCTCTTTTTTTTTCCTCTTAGTTCCTCCAGAAGCTCCTTACTCATCCATTGCCCCACCACAGATTCTAGCTACAGGGACATCTGGCTGACCTGGAGTCGCTGCATTTATTTTTGCGCAGCAAATGTCAGTAAAACTTTTTAGCAGAGCTTGGTAACCCTACACTAGGGGACTGCCTACATTGAAATCATGCTTCTTTAGGTCAATCACATAATTTGCTATGTGCTAAACTGCTACAACATCTGAATAGAGACACTTTTACACCTGGTCACACTGGCTTTGCTTGTGGCTTTACATTTGATTAAGGACATACATACAAGCTTTGACAGAGTTCATATGTCACAAACTATTCCCAGATATAACTGAAATTGTGAAAACATACAGATTTTAACGTGTGAAACCAGTTTCAGCTGGGAACAGAGTTGCAGCCAGAGTTGAGCCACATCTTCCAACTTTACTGTTAGCAGTTGCAGGAGAAAAAAACCCAAACCAAACAAATAAAAAAGCTACCCCAAAGTCAAACATATAGATTGCTGTTATCTGTGTGTTTTTCCCACACACACAGGTCTGAGCAGCAAACTGGTCTTCTAATCAAATTGACTGCTCCACAAAAAAACCCAGCCCAATGACTAAAGAGAAAGAAAGGGACACTAGGGCTCTCTTGCCCAAGTCCCAGTGCAAACTGCTGAATGCAGCCACCTTCAATAGTTCATCTTGGGAAATAATTCCTAAATAATGGTTACAGACACTACAAGATTTACAAAGGCACTGAACCATAAATTAACATGAACCTAAATTAACTTTTTGCTGACCCTCTTAAAGCACACTGGTCTCAAAGCTAGATTTAGCCTAAAGCATCATCACTTACCCAAGATTAATGTCAATAATGAGGCTAAACACCAACACTAAACACCAACGTTAGTCCCAGCAACGCAACTGCAGGGCTGATGGGGCCAAACCTGGTGGGAGAGCCATGAAGACCAGCTCCTAGCTGTGTTTGAAAGTAGAATTACAGACTGGGGCAGGCTAGTCTGATGAATGAGGGTTAGAACTCAAAACAGGAGAGACAGCCAAGCTAAATCCCACTAGTGATAACGTCTCTTCAGTACTTAACACAGGAAACCTTTGCTGTGGCCCTTCCATGACATGTCTGCTATGACAGCTACCATTTTCCAACAAAAAAACAGGTTGTCCCAGTACTGAAATTACACTAACAAAAGTCAAAGTATCATTTCAAATACAAATGCTATAATAATTTTTAACAAAAACTGTAGAAAATGCACTTGGTCACCTTACCTGGAACTGATGTTGTTTTACAACAAGTCAAACCCTAACATTTTATTTGGATTCTCTCCACTGAAAACAAAAAGTCTGGGTGTTGGCACCTACAGTTCAGCAACAGAAGCCTTCTGCACAATTAAATCACACTAACATCTGTGAAAAGTTAATGCAATTCAACAGCCAGGACACAGTGCAATGTGCCAAAACATACAGTGTATTTCAAACACCTACATGATACTATACACTTGTGGAGCATGTATTTGAAAATAACTGATTTTCACTAATGAGAGCTCAAGAGATAATTTAATGAGCCCTGAGATCAATAAGAAAAAATAATGTCCTTTATTTTACACTTGTCTTCCTCTAGCACGACATTTTATCACTTGTTTTAGAAGTTTTGATGCACAGGCAAAGAAACTGGATATTCATGTCATCACACCTTTCTAGAACTGTCAATTAGGCATAAATGCCACAAAGCAAAGGTAAAAATATCTACACACAACTGCTAAGAGGTCATATTTCATCTGTGCACAGGTGAGAAAATCCCATGCCTTTGCAGGCTCAATTCCCAGCTCCTCTATTCAGCCACTGGTGGAAAAAAAATTATCTTATACAGTTACTCCCTGGACCTACTGTTTTTGTAACTACCTGAAAACTGCAATTTCAGTCCCAGCAACAACAACAACAACAAACAAAAATCAGGACATTACATCAGGAATCCAATGAGGCACTCCAGTTAGACTGGCACTTCCATCATGGAAGTAAGCTGTGCCTTGAGGGAAGGCTACCATTAGCATCCTAAAGTATACAGATGAGGCTTAATACAAGCTGTAGGCACAAAGTTAGTTCCCTATCATTACTGTCTTCAAGGTATCACTTTCAGGCCAAGATGATTGTTGCCAGATTCTATTTTTCTTCCTTTTGAATCCCTATTAAAGCTGTTGGAAAACAAGGTGACTCCCAGTGACACAACACCTCATCTAAGATTTGACTTAGGTCATAAAACTGATTTTTGCGGTAACCACATCATCATCTGCTGGTAACTTTGAACTTCAAGCCAACAAAGGTGGGCTAAGCAGGAGATCAGGTGAAGAGTATGGATGCTTCCCAGATCTACAAATATCGTTTTAAGCAAGTTTGTCGTCCATCTGAAGACTTGAAGTCATTGCTTGTCTATAGCCACATTACATTCCTGTTAACAGAACACCTGCTCTCCCAACAGGGGTAGTGTAACATTTTGGCAGCATGTCTTTTATTACTCTGCCAAAACAACAGGCCAAAGTGTCTGCAGGAGCAATGTGCTGGTCTACAAGAAGACTATTCCTCGAGTAGGTATGTCTGTTCTGCAACAAAACCTTGTCATATTCTAAAGCTCAGGGACCTGAGGGACATAGTAACTCAAATCCACTCGTACCAGCTGTCTGGACCTGTTCATAAGAACTCTCCCTGAGATCCCCACATCTACTATTTTAAACTGCTGTAATTCCAAAGCCTCCATGCACAGTAACGTAAGAGTTCCCCACTCAGTCTGACTCCGAAGTTACCATGCTTCTGAATTATGCTGGACCCATGTACAGTAACGCTCAGGTTATTATCTGCTGTTCCTATCAAGTGATGAACAACCCATTTTATAAACGATGGACTGGCTTGGGAAGCAGCAAAGACAGCAGTCTCCATATGCTGTCAAAATCAATGCGCAGATGAACTTACCAGTCACCTGAAATAACAGTAGCAACTATATGAACATCTGCCTCCTGTAGCTCACCTTACCTATTAGTCCCTGGGCAGATGCATCCATTTTTTGTCTTGACAAGAACCCTCACAAATAAATAATCATACAGGGACAGAAAAAGGGAGCTGTGCAGGTCCTTTCCCCCTCCCCCCCAGGACAAGAGGGGATTTAACATACATATACCTGGTTTTCTTTTCCCTCTCGCCACCTTGGGAGGGGCCCGCGCGGCAGGGAGGCCCCTCACCGCTGCGGGAATGGTGCCGGCAGCCTGGCCCCAAATGTGCCGATGCAGCGCATGGCGGCTCGCCTACCCGACTCCTCGGAGGGGCTGGACGGGGGGCAGCCATGTGAGGGTCCAGAGGTCAGCAGTTCTTCCGGAGAGACAGACAGGATTGACAGCTCGGAGCTTCATTCCATTGGACAGGGCGGGGGGGGCACTACCGGGAAGGAACTAAAAGGGCTTTAAAAGCAACAGCCAGCACTCTCTCTCGCTCTCGCCGGAATCGCCACTGCCCAGCTGCATCTTACATCCCGCGGCCATCTGCCCCCAGCTGATCCTGCATCCCTACGGACACCTTCTCCCAGCTCCACCATCCATCGCATCTCACTAAAGCCCCTCCCCAATGAAAGCCAGACATTGCTATAATTTTTCATCCATGTTTTGCCGTTGTTGGGACTTTCCTTTTGGGTATTGTTACTTCAGTGAGGGACGCTCTGTTTGTGTGGGTGGTTTTGGGGGTTGGTTGGGGTATTTCCCTGTTGTTTGCCAGTTCTTAGTTTGACTCATATACACACCTTTTTTCATTCATTCCAATAAATACATATATAAAAAAATATATATTACATATATAATTTTTTTTTCATATATATATTCCCCTCATTAAGGTTGGTGTTTTCTCTTAATGGTCTCTTGTCCATTTTTCTTTGAAAACAACCCCAACAGTGTCCAAACCAGGACAAAGGGAAAGAAGAGGAAGCTGGGATTCAGGGAATAGGGGAACAGAGGAAAGAAAGAATTCAGCTGACAAAAACATTTCCATCTAACAAGTGTTACAAAAGTGGGGTATTAGAGAGCTAAATACACTCAGTCAAAGCCTTAATTTAATAAAACATTCAGTGACATTCTATTTGTATCCTTCCTTACATTTTTGCTTCTACTCAGTTTGCCTCCGAGTATTAAATTTTGGCTGTAGGCTGAATCTGGGCTAAGTTATGCACAATAATTGCGAGTTGAGCTTCAGTTTACAGGCTGAGTCAATAATGAGTGAAAGAGAAACTCAATACAAGGAAACACATGCAGCCAGGATCAGACTGCAAAGCTTTGGGAATGTCTAAATGATCACAGCACTTGGGAATTTCGGAATTTCAATTTACTATGTCCAAAGGGCTGTTTACAAGCTCCTTATGGAGTGGGATGTTCTGAGAGCTGTTTGTCTTCCATAAATTAGGTTTTGTGGTACTTCATTGAAATTTAGGATATGTTGGTTCCATTTAGCTGTCAGTTCTAAAACCTACTATGCATTGCAATTCAATCATGAAAACACTGTCAATGGCCATAGTGTTTACCTTTACAGCCAGTCCGCTTCCAATTTTGTCTATGCCTTAATCCACAGAAATTACAACTACAGAGTTCATATTATCACTTAATTTTAGTAAGTCAACCTTTTGGAGGGTTTTCCACTTATCTGACATAGGGGCAAGTATTTTATTTTTTAATATGCTGACAATTTTTATAGAAGAAATTTATACATGACACAGAGAAAAGAGCAAAGACTTCTAAGACTCTGTATGCTTCTAAATCTGTTTCAGAGTACTGGGGTATATCAAAATCCTAATGCAAAATCAATGAAAAGATATGCAAAAAATAAAAGAAGGTATCCACATGCACAACAGTGGACATTACCAAATCCAGCATAGAAACATAGGACAAGAATTAACTTCTGAACACTTGCAAAACATTTGGTTTATAACCTGACAACAACAGTACTGTTTACAAACAGCCACAGAGCTAGAAGTTCCAAAACATTACCAAAATCAAGAGCAACTCACAGCAGCAGCCCAAGTGAATACACAGTAGTAGCAATAAAACTCCCTTTCCTAGGCAAGCTCATAAGAGAATTTGGCAAACTTAGAAAAAAAGAAGTGCCACAAAAGGAAAACAAATTTAAAGTATTCAGTATGCTTTTGTTGGTGTTAAAGCCTTCTAAACTAGAAGTACAAAATGGAGAAGAAACTAATGGAAGAAACACTATGAGGACACATTTACATAAAAAACTCAACAAAAACAATTAAGAGAATAAATTAAATATGCATGGTCCTGGATCTGAAGAAATTTACATAGTTGATGGGAAATATTAGGACGGAGAAGTTCCTTTCCAATTGAGTGAATACCTGTCACAGAACGGGAATTCCCCCCACTGACAGGCAGGCCCAAGGAGTACCCCCAGAGTAGCTGCTGTGTATGATTAGCACTGTCAGCTATTTCAAGAAATAGGGAGAGATCTTAAAGTGATAAGAGCAAGAAGTGTGTGGGGAAGAGGAACTTGCTTGAACTAAGATTCACTAAGTACAGAACAGGAGCAGAAATTTCCGGTCACTGCTGGTGTTAAAATTAGAATAATGCTCTACAAAGAGCAATTCATGTACTCAATTTATGTGGGTAATCCAAAAAATTATATCCTCCATCCAATACCAAAACTCAAGCACATACTTTGATAGATACACCAGATTCCAGACTAAGGGAAATATTTGGCTGTACTACTTCAATGCTGGGAAACTGAGAAGACCGAAGTACAGCTCAGGTAGGATTAAAGGAACAGTCCTGGAGTTTATCATGGCAGGGACAAACGCTACAAATAATTTCTGTCAAGAATTAGAGCTGAATTCTTTGACTCGTTTCTAAATTGTCGCTATTTAATCTGGCACTTTCCCTATGACATACAAACCTTTGTAAGATATGCAATGCTCAATTGCAAACGGTGAGGAGAAAGAAGGGCAGAAACATGTCCTCCAACATTTGATCTTCCTCTCATTTTCGTGGCTTAATCATGGGTCCTCTGTTCCCTTCCTCTCAAATGAATCTGCTCCTACTTGTGACCAAAATTAGTGTTTATAAATGCACATCTTCAGGTTCATCTCAAATTGCAGCACTCTAGTAAAGCTATTATTCATCATGGATGGCACATTTTGAAGTGTTCCATGTCAAAGCTGGGTCAATATGTTTTTCAGTAGGGGGCCACATTCCTATTTTCCCAGCCCGCAGAGGGATCCCTTGTGACTGAAAGGATCTTTAAGCATTGAGGAGTATCTGACACAAACGAAACTCACATGCTACTAGAGCTTCCCAGTAATGACAGCAGGATAAAGGAGGCCTTTGAAGTTCATGGGGGAGTAGGAAGAGATGTTCATTAAAAAAGCTTGTCAGTATATCCAAGAGCAGGAGAGCAAAGCACCAATTAATAATTAACACTTTTATTTCCCATGTTATCATAGTATCTCAAAACAGTTTGCAAACATTGATTAAGTCTAACAACATGCCCCTGAAGCAGACAAGCATGGATGAAGCTCTACTCCTACCAGCCAGGATGGCATTCTGGGAGCATTTCATGTAGTTGATCTATGCCCTCCCTTCCCCATCTGTTAAATGGTGATAATGATACTATCATACAGTTGTTCAGAAGCTTAGTGACTTCTAAATCAACACATTTATAGACAGAAAAACAGCACACAAGGGCAATCTCATATCTCAGACTACACTCAATTAGACTGAACTAAAGCTACCACATTCAACATGATACCATAGCCAATGGGAACAAAATCCTCCATCTTCATTTTATAACACCCTACAGATTTCCTTTGCTCTGTCCCCAACTGCCCAGAGCACTTGAGTTCCAGTTAATGACCAGGATTCTTGGGTACTGTGTTAACATGAAACACATTGCAATTACAGTAATTAGATCTGCTGCAGATAGAACTGAGAAATGAAAGACTGTCCACAGTAGCCTCCAACTCCCAAGTAACACAAAGTAGTTGGTGTGTTTGAAAGCCAGAACAGACATACCTATAACTGCAAACTCCAGAGGGAATTGCCATTTACATTCAGATGGGAAGTTAAACATCGTTTAATCCTTGCTTTGAAAGACAGGTACTTGAGCATCATCCACTTGCAGATGGTAAAACGGTAATTGAGGGAGCCTCTGAGCAGCTAAAGGGTAAAGCCAATCACACATGCTCCCCACAACCAACATTTCATTTTGGGAACTTCCTCATTCCCGACCCCATTCTTGGACTTTTTTTTTTTTTTAATAAAAAACCCCACAAACCATGGATGTTGTTGTTGTAGTAAGACAGAGTTCTTTCTTCCTTATTTGGGTCACATTCACACATATAATCAAACAGAATTACTTTGCTTAACCCTCCTCCTAATCTGACATTTCCAGAAAGACTAAATATAAAGACAAAAGTAAGTGCTTCATGAAATACCATTCTTTTCTTCTCCTGTGCCTGACAGTCACTTCCAAAAGCAGATTGTCATGACAACAAACAACCTGAAGGCAATCCAGCCAATTAATCTGCAGAGGAAGCATTCATCCCAACCCTGGAAAATAGCACTGTTGTTTTAAGCTTCAGAAGCAAAAACAACAGAGAAAGAGAAAAAGACACCCAACACAAAACCTACCACCCACACTAATCTTATTAGGCTGTTTTAGACATGTAGCAAAGAACAGTTCAGCCCTCAGCGCGTGCCAGTCCCTCACCAGTCCTTTCCTCCCTCCTCCATACAGAGAGTAAGGGCAGGCCAGACCCACTCTCTGAGGCTCTGATCCGAGCAGAGCTGCGTTCCCAAGCTGTGATGTAGCTCAGCTCGCAGATGAGTTACCAGGATGATTCCTTCAGCCTTTACATGTGGAGGCACAGGAAAGAGCTCACAAGTTAGGCAGAGGAATGACACAGAAGAGATTGTCACACATCACTGCTATAAGCCCTGTTTTGTTGGTAATGTTGTTACGTGTTTTCTCTCTTCCTCTGTGAGTTGTCAAGAATATTTATCACCATGTTAAGATCAGGATTATTTTCTTTTTCACAAAAGACTAAATAATCAGTGCAGCTAGATATTAAAGTAATTCTCCTTCTATTTCACTAATTGGTTCTTCCTTCACACCCTGCTTTGTCTCTCTTCACGTGCCCTGCTTTCTTTAGACCGAAGCATGTCCCATATCCCCTGAAAATATCCAGCATCTCCTATGTTTTGCCTGCTCTGATCTCTCACTAGTAACTCAGACTTTAAAATGTTTAGTAGCTAATGCCCACTACACACCATTTGCTAACCTCAATCCATTCATATGTACTTCACATTTTATTAAACAGTATGGTATTAAGTTACAGAAAACAAAACTGAAAAGCTCTAGATGTAGACTTATAGGGTAGGTCAAAAAGAAAAAAAGATATCAAAGACTGTGTTTTGAGATTCTCACAAGACTCAACACACAACAAGCTTCAAACAAATTTTTTTTTCCTTATCTTCATCCTTCACTCTAAATATGGAAACAAGGAAGGTTAGGAATAAATGCTTTCACGGTACACTTGTCCTGCAGTGAAACATACCTTCCAGAAAGTCATTGAGCAATGAGGATCTAAAGCTTTAAGCCTACACAAGATTTAATCATCTGGTAAACAGATAGATTCACTTCCAACTGTAGTTTTACTATCAATCCTCCTGGGTCCAATCCATCTCATAGAAGTTACTAAATGGATTCCCAGCAACTTCACTGAGCACTGGATCACAGATTCTAAGCACTTCCTGCAAAAGTGTGTTTTACTAATAAGAAAAAATAACAGTCTTCTGAGCACTGAGAATGAAATGTATGCATGCACGCATACACATGCACTCTACACATTTCACTATTAGCAGAACGAGGAAACCATAGCCCCAGCCAACTCAGAGCAAGCCGACAGAATCATATTTTCTGCTGAGCCTGCTCTACATTAATTTGAGTTACAATAATATTGCAGAATAGAATAAAAACCCTGTGCCTACCTTGATGGCTTTCACAGCTTTCTTCATCACTGTTGTCTTGGCAATTATTTTGACTGTCGCACACAAAGCTTCTATCAATGCAAAGACCATTTTTACAGTGGAATCGGGCAGTAGAGCAAAGCAAGGGATTTGCAGCTGCAGAAAGAGAAAGTGAGATCTTTGATCAGAAATCCCCTTACCCAGGCAGTTAAATTGCTGACAATCAATGACAACAGGTCACAACTCAACAGTTGGTCAATTTGCTGAATAAGTGGGAGTAACTTGGCAATTAAATAAATTGTCTTTCTAAACAGGGAGAACGGAAACTTCTAATTCATGCAAGATTCATTACAATTAGCAGAGATTAAGTGCATCCACGGTTGTGATAAGCCTTCTGTTCATTTTCGTAAGAACCCAAATCATGATCATCATTCCACATTTGCTCACACTGAAGACATATGGATGGTAGAACTGCCTATCATAAAAACTCAGTTTACCTTAAGTTTCATATTAGAGTAATCCCTCGCTACTTCACAGTTCACCATTCGTGGCTTCACTGCGTCATGGGGTTTTGCCCCTGGCTTTACCGTATTTACTTTATTTACCGCTACTTTGTGGATTTCGCTTATTGCGGAATCTTTCTGGAACCAACCCCCCATGATATTTGAGGGATTACTGTATAAGACAACAATCCTGTCTGAGAACTGCTATGTAGTGGTTTATTTACCTATTCTCCTCACTATTTTGAATTGACAGAATGGCAATGTTGAAATCTCACAACTTCTCAGTGTTTAATATGCACATTACAGTAGCACCCAGAAAATCCTTTCACATAAGGCCCACTGCTGCACACAGAGCAAAAACAGAATAGCATTTAAGGAGACTCATTTAGGTAGAGCAGTTTTCTCACCCATGCCAAACCCAGCAGTAACTATGCTCTAAGATGCTATGTCCAGTTTCATTTAAAGCTTCAAGTACTCCAGTTTTCAACACTTTTAGCAGATTACATCACAGCTTCAGTGCACCTCACAGTCAAGGTGGTTTCCCTGATAGATTTCTCTTTTCTAATTATAGCCTTCTACTCTTAGCCGTAGCCCAGCATACAAAACTACATGATCCCTCCTTGAACAGTGTTTGCACACTTCATAAACAGCATATACAGCCATATTTTCCAACATAGTCATCACTTAGGTGAGATATGCATAATTTAGCCATTTTTAATATCTACTCATAAATCAATCTCTGTAATTTTTGGCACTCTCCTCTGAACTCCTAGCAGTTTTCGGTAATGAGGTGACTGAAATTGAATGCAAATTTCCAATCGAAAACTTTCTTTAAAAAAGTTGTTCAGATGCCTTGTCTGCCAGTTTCAGTTTCCAAGTACTAACTGGCTTCCTACTTTTTATTATTTAAAGTAAGAGCTGTATTTAAAGAGTCTTTAAAAAACCCCTCAAATATAAAACTTAGAAGTCTGCCCTGCATATAACCTGCAGTATATATAACAAATACAGTGATCCCCCGTTACTCACGGGCAGTTGGATCTGGTCCTCCTCATGCGAATCGTGGAATCCGCGAAGATAGCAAACCCACTATGTAGTCAAGTACGCCACGCACGTAGCCACGCTCCCTCCCCTAATAAGGTCTGGAG
Organism: Pitta sordida; assembly: GCA_013390025.1. Lineage (NCBI taxonomy): Eukaryota > Metazoa > Chordata > Aves > Passeriformes > Pittidae > Pitta > Pitta sordida. The sequence continues at coordinate 14,747 of WEKX01018792.1, forward strand.
GACGATCCTGAGAGCGGGGCTTGTTTCAGATGTCTGGCTGTGCTCGCCACGCGAGTGGGGAGGAGGGGGTGGGGCCAGCGCCGTGCAAGCGGCAGGGCCGGGAGCCAAGCAGACTGGCGTTGCGGTAGGTTGTGTGCACGTGCCAGGTCCCACAGCTCGCTGGAAAATCAACAGCGAGTATGGGATCCTGCAAATTACGGATCGCGACTATGCAGAGGATCACTGTACTTGCAATTTCACCAGCTTCCCAAGAGCATGTTTATCATGAACATGCTGAAACTCTTTTGGTTTGAAATAGCTGCACACTTGCTCAACACATTGATTTTCAAGGTCACCTTAGGGCCTACATTGTTGTTCCTCTTCATAAGCAGTGATCAGTCACTTAGACATGCTAGAAAATACCAAGTGTGTGCTTAAATGGCATAGAGAAAAAGGCAGATCAGCAACATGTTATCATCAGATGTAAGGTCCTGTTGGAGCTACATGCTACAAGCTCAAGGGAAATTGTTTCATTCATAATGAACTTCATGATCTGGTGGACTTGTCACTTCACCATCTCAAGGATACTCAAAGCACTTCTGTCAAAACTTTCTTCTCGTCCACTTGTTTAAGCATAACTTAAAGGAATTTTCCTAGCCTTCAATATTTCTCTAGGTTCACTTGCTCTGCAGAAGTGCCAACTCCCTGCCACAGTCCTCCCAGGGCCCACACCAACAACAGACAGCACCTTAAGAAATGTTCATGCTGTGGGGGAAAGCACACAAACAAGAAATTCAAGTCCTCCAAGAAGATAGTGATAAATCACAGTAAAGATCACCTATTTTGTTATATTTAAAAGCTGGTGTCTGTTGTCCTCCTCCTGACCTTTAAATGTCATTAAAAAGAAAAACTCAATATACTCCAACAAGAGACTGAGCGAATATTTTGCTGCAGGTTTTCACTGCAGACCCATGTTTCTACCGGCTCCTGATAATAACAGAGCTGCTGGATCAAACATAACTTTTCCTTACTGATATATCCCTGCTAGACTTACAGACACAAATGGATCTAATGCAGCCACATGTAGAGAATTTAGCTCAAGTCAAACAGTTCTTCAGATGATCTCTCTGCTGTGATTTTTCCCTGCAAGCTGCTGAACAGCAGCAGAAGCTGATATTAGAGCATGGTGCTAATAGCATTAAGGTTGTGGGTTTGATCCCCACACAGGCCATTCACTTAAGGGCTGGACACAATAATTTTTGTGGGTCCCTTCCCACAAGGGGAATATTCTGTGATTCTGTGAAGCTGATGCTTTGGCAACCTTCTCCTTCCAAGAATCTGTTTCATTAAATGTGCTATTATTTGCTTCTGGTTTTGGGAAACATACATAAACAAAGATACCTAAATGTACTGATGAACAAATACATCATATTCTCCAATAACAAGAAACAGGCAAATAAAAATGGAACAATTCAAAGTGATATTTAGCATTTGCCCAATTTGAGTTACATTTGCATACAGAGAACATGTTCAAAGCAAACATGAAGTTTAAAACTCACTCAAAAGTCACAAACTCATTTCAAAGTCACAAAGGGGCTTGAAGTACTATATAGACATTATAAGCAAAGCAAGAGTGAGCTGGACCTTAAAAAAAAAAAAGACTTATTTACAAAGTCAAGAGAAAAGGATCATCTGGGTTGTAACAGGGAGAACATTTGACTCATAAACTGAAGGTTACCTAATGCTTCCTTTCCAAGTAGTATTGCTTAGTTGAAAGAAAAAGCAGTGCCCTCACTAGCAAGCAGGCCCACACTTACTGCAGTTCTCCTCATCGCTGCCATCAGGACAGTCCTCGAAGCCGTTGCACCGGAAGCGGCCAATGATGCAGTGGATTCCACTAGCGCAGGGGAAGAATGTGGCGCCACATTTGGATCTGGCTTTTGCTGGGAGAAGAGATGAGACAGAAGTGGGCAAAGGTGAGGGAAACAATTTACAGAGAGACTTTAGTAGCAGTACACTTTAGGGTGCTCTATGCAGTGCTGCTGGCACAGATGTTAGGTGCCTTCCAAGTTCTCTTTGGCCTGCTTTGAGCTAGTACTCAACTACTTTGAGAGGTTTCACCTGCTTGGGCTCAATTTTCTCCAATTTGCACAATTTCCACAATGATGGAAACATTCAGAGTTAAAACTAGTTAAATGACCTCTCAAAACAAAATTAAATTGCTCAATGCTTTGAAATACAAGTTTGTAAATTTGGCAAGCAGGTACTTCTAACTGTCCCCTGAAGACCCACGTGAACTTAGCCAACATTTTACACTGGGGTAGAGGTACATATTAACACAGAGGGTCACATTTCCCAGAAAACAATACCAACTATTTCCTCTTCACATGACACTCTATGGCAAATGTCACTGGCCCAGGCATAAGTCCAAGAGACAGACATGTAAGCAGGTCCTCAGGTGGTAGAAAACCTTCAGAGGCAAAGGTCTATCTGGACTAGTTGAAACCACCTTCCCCGATCTGTAGCTCTACATCATGCTGAGTCCACAAACAACAGCAGCAAAAGTCTAGATTTTGTACACCAACAAGCTTCTCTTGCTTGCTCAGAGAAACCAAGTACTAAGTGCCCACAGAAGACAGAGATAATGAAGATGGCGGAAAGTTTTGAGAATTTGGGATGTGTAGGCAAATTTGGGCAATGAGAGATGTACAAAGAGTAATGAAATATCTGAAGAAGAAATTGAGAACACAGAGATATCAAGTGAATTAGTGTCTTTGTGAAAATAAGAAACACAGGAGACCCTCACAAAACTATTTTTCAGGGTGCAAATATCAAACTGAAAAAGACAATGCTACAATTAACATTGCCTTTATTCAGCATGATTTATATAAAATTGAGTGCAAAAGGAACATGAATTGTATAAATTGCACCTCTTACTCCAGTTCTTCAGGACAGAAACTACATCTATTTCACAGCACCATCACAGCTATTCATAAAACACTAAATACTAAAAATAGCATCAAAATGTGTTTAACAAATTATTACAGAATCTCATTCTGATCTCAAATACTACACATTTTTTACTTCACTGCACAGCAACTCTTCACAGCAAGAAGAGAACATTGCCCTCAGCTACAGTGATGCAGATGCTTCCACCATGATGCTCAAGGCAAGCACCAGTGAAGTCTTGTGGTATCACTACCCAAGAACAAAACAAGCCCCAAAGGAAAAAACCCAATTTTAAAACATGACAAGGGGTTACAATTTTTTCTCCTTCTTTTTCAAATTATTCCATGTCATGATGGAACACATCACAGGACACTGAACTCTTCAGAAAGTCCACTCTAAAGCAAAGGCGGTTTCTGAGCACACTGTACACTGGAAATTGAAGGAAGGTGTGTATGGTGCAATGTCACACTACCATGCACAGATCATTGATGAAAGAACACCAGAGAAGGAGCCAGATCCATAGCTTGCATACCTTTTGAGGAAACGTTTCTTACTCCTACATCAAATCTGCAAGATGTGTTTAGGTTCTGAAATGTGACAGATCTGAGTATCACAGCAACAGGCAAGTTTTTTATTTTTTTACTTATATTTAATATAAGTATTACTTAGATATCTATATAATGTTTAGTTTAATATTTGCTCTCCAGACCTTTTCCTCCTGAAAGTGAAGCCAGAGAAGGAAAAAATTCTGTTTTCAAATAACTTTTATCAAAAGAACACATCCTAATAATCACATATTAAACCAAATCAAAACCTAAACACCTTCAAATTATCTCTAAGTTTCTTTTTTACATAGTGCATTGATTTTATTCTTTTAACAAGGGAAGGGGAAAATAACAAACCAAACTCAAATGCAATCCTCCCTATTTGCAATAGGTATAATATATGCACAAACCAATCCAAATTCAAACTTATACTTACATTAGAGACTCTGAGAATATAAAAGAGCATTTTGAACACTAGTCACATAGCTAGCCATTTATGAGACACAAGTCTCACTCCCAAACAGAACTTAGTTTTCCAAGTTCCAATTCCAGACACAAAATGCGTTTCTCATATGCTGCACACAAATGCATGCAGGAAAAATGAGGAATCAGTTACACCTCTGTCCAAGTCACATTGCCTGACTCTGGAAAACTCCACTGAGGAACTTCTGCTTCATTTTCAACTTGACATCCTTCTTGTCCTCTGGTATAGTTTTCCCCATGTTTTCCAGTGTTCTTTGGTCATTGTTTGTAAAATTCCTATGGAAACCACGATCATTTCTTCCAGAGAAGAAATGCACTTTTCCATTCTGCAGTGATGTCAGGAGATAACCTAAACATGAGAGGGCTATTAATTTTATTCAGGTCTTTGGTACCTCATAGGTAACAGACACATATACCAGGATCATGACTGCCTTTTAGCACATTCAAGGCATGTGCTGCACTATTCCAGCATTGCTCTGCAATTCCTACTCCCATTACACAACAGTTAGGAAAAAATTTTTCTTCTCCTTTGCTCATCACTGTGTTTTCTACGGCACAGGTTTTGAGTTTTCCGGCAGATCTGTATGCGATAAACTGTACGTTTACCTAACAGCAGCTCCTTCAGTGACGTCAGCCTTGCGAAGCTTTCAAGGACAGCATTACCTTTGCAATCTATTCTTCTCTGTTACGCTTGGTTGAAATGGGCTCAGGATAATGAAAAATTATTGGGATAGTGGGAAACGACAGAAGTGGAAAAGAACATAGGCACAAGTGGATCATTTGACCGTATTTAGCCACGCTATTACATATAAGCAGCTAATGTAAAGGGAAGGGAGAATTTGGTTGTTTTTAAAGGAACTGGCAAGTCCTCCTGAACCAAGGTTTCCAGAAACTAACAAACTGAGAGACTACAAACTGGAGAGGAAGGAGTAAGGACTGATGGACATATTTGACACACAGCAAGAAATCACATAGCAAAACTGTGTCTAAAGAAAGGCTACTCAAATTGCACATCCAGTCTGGATTCAATATAGCAAGTACCAAAAACACTCACAAAAATTGCCATTCAACCCATTTGTGAACCTATGGCAGAAAGGATTAATTCATTCCCGTTCCATTCTTCGTTTGTTACCTAGTCATGGCAGAAGCAATCTGGGACTAGAAGATTAACATGAATCTGTATTTACATTTCACAAAAGGGAATTGCCATGGTATTTAAAAAAAGGTATCAGTGAACTACCATGGACTTGAGGAGCCTCCTCTGACTCCACTACCCATGGGAAGACATAAATAATGTAAATAGTGTATAGTAATGTAAGTAGTGTAAATAGTGCTTCAATAAAATATTCTTCTCATCTCTTAAAAGTCAAACATGAAGCAAATGGTGAAGACAGTGGCAAAGAGATGCTGGCCACAGGGCAAGCTTCCCAAACATTCCCTCCAGGTTGTTCTGCTTAACTTCAAGGAAACTATTCTGGCAGTTGTATGTGTGAGTGTGTGAAGTCGCTCCTTATGCTACACAGAAACCAAACCTCCCACCCTCTTCTTTCAAGGCTCTAAAAAAATAGTAACTTCCCATCAGGACAGTAGTACATTCCACTGAAGATGTGACAGTTTGTGGGCACAGCTCTACAGCACTAACACAAAACCATCTTGCTATCTTTAGGTTAGCAAGAGTGAAACAGTACTATTTTAAAAAAAGTGTAATCCATTTTATTAGTTCTCCACAGAGGTGCACAATAGCAGGGGAAAAGAAATGATACTTGGCATATACTGTGTAAAACCTTATATTGTATATAGATTCATCCTTGAATAAAAAACTTTGACTCCAAACTTAGATGGAGCAGCAAAGACATCAAATGCATTCTATAATTATCAGTAATAATTACGTATAAGTACATTGCAGTTGTGGCCTACACATTTGAGGAACATAGCCAGGAAAGATGGCCTGGCCCAACTTCTTGGAAAAAATTTGTCATATGTATGTAGATACTAACTTACTGTTTAGATACCACAGTAAAATTTTAGAGCTGTAACCCACTATAGTGACAAAATCCTTAAGTAGAAGCATTATATATTTATAACAGATTAAGTTTTCTCTTGCAGAATCCAGAACACAGTCTTGTTAATGAAACTTTAGGGAAAAAAAATTCTGACTTCATTGTTACTGCCCTTCAGGCTCACCTTAGTGCCAGTGAAGATCACAGAACAGATACTCCTGGTAGCTGTGCTAAGGAGCATGGAGGACAGGGAGGTGATTTGGGACAGTCAGCACAGCTTCACTAAGGGCAAGTCCTGCCTGACCAACCTAGTGGCCTTCTCTGATGGAGTGGGTACATCAGTGGGCAAGGGAAGGGCTACCATCTCTCTGGATATCATCTCTGGACTTCTCTAAGGCCTCACAAGAGCCTTTTCTGTATATTGGAGAGAGATGAATTTGATGGGTGGCTCTGTTTTGTGGATAAGGAACTTGTTAGATGGTCAGATTCAGAGGGTAGTGGTCAACAGCTCAATGTCCTCATGGCCAACTGTGACAAGTGGTGTCTCTCAGGGTTCTGTACTGGGAACAGTGATATTATGTCATTGCCTTGACAGACAGACATTGAGTACACATTCAGCAAGTTTGCAGATGACACCAAGCTGAGTGGTACAGTTGACATGCCTGAGGGAAAGGATGACATCCAGAGGGACTTGGGCAAGTGAGAAGTGGGCTCATGGGAATCTCATGAGGTTCAACCAGGTCAAGTGCAAGGTGCTGCTCTTGGGTCAGGGCAACCCCTAGAATCAAGAGGCTGGAGGATGAATGGACTGAGACCAGCTCTGCTGAGAAGGACTTGGCGGTGCTGGTGGATGAGCGGCTGGACATGACCCAGCAACATGCACTTGCAGTCCAGAAACCAAACTCATCCCGAGCTGCATTAAAAGTGTGGCCAGCAGGTCTAGGGAGGTGATTCTGCACCTCAACTCTGCTGTGTTGAGACCCCACCTGGAGTGACGTGGGGTTCTCAGCACAGAAGGGACATGGACCTGTTAGAGTGAGTCCAAAGGAGTGGCACAAGAATAATCAGAAGGCTGGAGCACCTCTCGCATGAGGAAAGGCTGAAAGAGTCAGGGCTGTTCAACCTGGAGAACAGAAAGGTCTGGGGTGACCTCATTGCGACACTTCAGTAGATGAAGGGGATCTACAAGAAAGCTGGAGAGGAACTATATACACTGGCATGTAGAAGTAGGACAAGAGGAAACAGCTTCAAGCTGAAAGAGAGTAGGTTTAAACCGGATATAAAAAAGAAATTCTTTACAGTTAGGGTAGTGAGGCACTGGAATAGCTTGTCCTGGGAACTTTTGGATGTCCCATCCCTGGAGGTGTGGAAGGCCAGATGGGACAGGACTCTAAGCACTTGGGTCTAGCCAAAGGTGTCCCTGTTCACAGCAGGGAAGTTGGAACCAGATGTTCTTTAAGGTCCCTTCCAACCCAAACCATTCTGTGACTGTGTTACTGTTGAGCCAGCCTGTCCACACCTCCAGCATTTCATATCTAGTTACAGTGAACTGGGCAGTTCTTACTGCGTGCAACATGCAAAGATTGCACACACATGCACCCCACATGATGTGGCCACAAGGACAAACCTATTTCCTTTTTTTAACTTCATAAACATTTCTATATTGAAGTATTTCTCAATTATTTTGCAATCTGGAGTGAGGAAATGAGATGTATCAGATACAAGACCTGACATTTTATGGCAACCTAGAGCTAGAAGTAACTGCACTGAAATTCATCATCTCTGAACTCCAATTGTTGCCTTAGAACCACTCCAAGTAGCAATCAAGAAAAGTAACCATGCTGCTGCACAGCAACGTCTCAACTCAATAACTGATGATCATTTATCCATTTAATCAAAACTTGATTACTTGCATGCAACAAGAGCAAATCTCCAGACAGAAACTGTTGTGTGCAGATGCTGCATTATTGCAGATCCACAGGAATTTTCCTGACTTTGATAATGAACTACCTTAAACTTCTCTGCTGTTGTTAATTCATGTTGAGAGATGTCACAGCCGTATCAGACAACACTGTAAAACCAGCCCCTACTGATGCACGTGTGGCAAGATGCAGCATTTCAGCAAAGGCTTTACATGAAGGAGTTGAAGATTTTAACTCTAATTTACAAACGAGAAATGACTTTACAATGCTATGTAACATAAGCAGGATGGCACCAGAATATGATCCTTTCCATTCCAAGAACTGATATAAACTCTAACTCTGTTAAACACTTACAGTTATTTTGCATTAGTTAATTGCTGTTTGGACCCTACAGTATTTTCAGTTCAGCTTCCAGTGGGAAAGCCACTGCTACCTGCAGTCACTCAGCTATCTCAGTACAGAAGGCAAAGGCATCATTTGTTGGGTCGGAGAGCTCTGAAACAAGGCTGTCTTGCAAAACAACACAGAGGAGTCTCACTTCCTCTGCTTGCTTTGTCCTGTCTCAAAATAAGCTAGCACTTGACTAGTATCCCCAGCATAAAATGCACTCAACAGTCTACTATGCCAGAACTTCTTAAATTCAAAACAAAACAACTATTTAATTTAATGAGTTTTGATACAAAACACAGCCAACTGGCAGGGTATGCATTGCACCTACAAAAAGCCCTTGGGTCACTCTTACCTTTGCTCTCTGTTTAACCAGACAGGTGAAAGAGTTGCTAGTCATAAACTGCTAATGTAAACTCAGAGAAAAAGATCCTAAAATGTGACTTATTTTAAAAGGAGCAATTTTATTTTTTAAAAAGTAGTGAAATCAGCCCTGCTATCAGCTGCAACCAATATAGTAAACCATCAGTCACATGTGTACATTTACACTAGAGTTAACACTAAACCAGAAAGGACAATGCTAAAGTAAAAAAGTCAATGGAATTTGCTGAGAGGAAGAGTAAACTGCTTCCTTAGAAAGGGGGTGGGGGAGGTGGGGGGAAAGCACTTCAGAGCTGACTTACTATGAGTCAGTGGTCTTTTAGTCTTGCCAGACATTAAGGCCTTAAAGTAATCTTTTATGGTCTACGAGTCTATGTTTCAGTCCTTCAAAATCTTCACAAAGCAAACAAGATGTCAGAAGAGAGCACAGAAAAAACCTTGTTTTTCAGACATTGAGTAAAGCAATTTCTCACTAAGAGAAGTGTTTTAAAAGTCACTGCTCACCAAACAACCTGAACAATACCACACTAAAGGACAAATTCTAAATCAGCCGTGGCACCACACAAATTAAGGACAACTTCAGAGTTGTTAAGTTACTCAGGATGCATACAGGCAGGTCGGAACGCCACACTTAAGGGACTTCAGTAGCAAGGGCAGGTCTCCTCAGAGCACATTTGCATGCTTGATAGGCTACAGTGGCTCACTCCATCCTGGGATACTACCTACCTCATCTCGTTCTTTTAGCTGTGCCACTTACTCCAACCAGCTGTTAAACCTGCCTGATTCCAAGCTCTCCAACTGGGCTATTTACTGACCCCCATCGAGAGGATTAAATAATTAGCACTACAAACCCTCTTGATCTCCCTGCATAAAAAGCTACCAAATCTAAGTAGCTATTACACTTGCCCTTACTCATGTGTAATTGAGCTTCAAATGAAACATTCACCATGGTCACTTAATTACAAATCTTATTATAACTACTAAGTATTTGGTTGTTTAATCATGAGTGAAAACAAGAGCAGTTTGATATTCCAAGTTTGAGAGCCACAAGACTAAGTGACAAAAAGATCAGCAGTTGGTTTACAGCATCTTCCCAATTAATGCAGATGCTCCTTTCATGCATTGTTTAATATTCACCTTTGCTTAAGAATTCTGATGTTTATTATCCACCTGAAAGAAATATTCCAGGTCAATTAGCAGACCACAGAAACCAGCAAGAAACACAGGAAACTCAAAAGCACTCCGTGATTTTAAGATATGAATAGAAGAAGTCCAGATGTCTTCCATGTGTACAGGTGCAACGACTCCCAAATATACAACTACTTTTATTAAGGAATGACTAGCTTTCTGCTATATATTCTAGTTATTTAGAAAAAGAAAAGAGGTGATAATTGCATTAGTTTTTTACACAAATTATTACTGGATTATAAATTAGAATGAGACAACAAAAGCTTGGTTTTGAATAGCTTTTTTAAGATTGTCATTTACACAACACCTGACAGCTTGGAATCCTAGCACATGACAATCCTTACTCCTTTAACATGAATATACAAAATCCATTTCTATGCAGTTTTTCATTGCCATGATCCTTCCAGGATGTTACCTCTGGTAGAATGCTTCTCTCTTCCTAAATTCTGGCCTGTTGTTAGATTTCTCTTTCCGTATATTAACACCACCCTCCCACCAAAGTAGTCAATATTAAAAAAAAAAAAATTCCCTATTTATACGTTCCTTGTAAGGGATCCACCTGTCTAGAAGAGGCAAGGAGATCTTTGCCAGCAGGCTGACAAACTCAGTCATCAGGCTTTAAACTGGAAGAGTCGGGGTGTGAAGTCCAAAGTGGCAATGCTTGATACATCACATCCAACTGAGGAATAAGCCAGGCCAATCAAAGCAGCAACAAATGCTCCTCTTCTGCCTCCCAAGGTGAGATCCAGAAGGCAAGCCACCTCAAGGCTAGGTTTACCTATGGCTGTGGTGGAGTCTCCTGCACCCCATCCTGGGAAACCTGTAGGATCAATTACCTCTCTGAAATACTTGGACACCAGCACATACAGCATGGGGAATAAACAAGCAGAATTAGAGATCTGTGTGCATGATCTCATTTTACTTACAGAGACACGGTGGGATAGCTCATATGACTGGAATGCTGTCATGGATGGCAACAATCCTTTTAGGAAAGACAGGCCAGCAAGGTGAGGTGGTGAAGCTCCTTTTTATGTGAAAGAGCAACAGGGGTGTACCAAGCTTTTTAGGGGTGGGTGAAGACCAGGTCACGTGACACTATTGTGGGTGTTTGCTACAAGCCACTCCACCAGGAGAAGTCAGTGAGAATTTCTACAATGAGCTGGAAGGAGCTTCACAGTCACAGGCCCTGGTTCACATGGGGTCTTAAAATCACCCTGATTTCTGCTGGAAAGACAACTTAGAAGGGCACTCAAAAGCCCAGGACGTTCCTGCAGAGCACTGATGATAATGTTTTCACACAGGTATGGAACAGCCATCAAAGAGAAGTGTGCTGCTGATCTGGATGTGAAGGTTCCGGGCAGCCTTGGCTACAGTAACCATGAGATGGTGGAGTTCAAGATCCTGAGCAGAGAGAGCACGACAATAGGTAGAAATACAGCATGGATTCTGTAAGTGCTAACTTTAGCATCCTCAAGGCCAAAGGAATCTGGAGGAGGAACTCCATAGACTACGGATCTAGAAGGTATGGGGTCCAAGAGAGCTGGTTAATACTAAGCATTACTTCGTCCAGCCTCAAGACTGGTGCATCCCTATGAACAGGAAATCAAGCAAAGGGGACAGGAGACCTGCATGGATGAGCAAGGAGCTTCTGGCAAAACCCAAACAAAAAGAACAAGCTCACGGAACATGGAAAATGGGATAAGCCACTTGGGAGAAACATAAGAACATTGCTAGAGTATGCAGGAAGCAAAAAGAAAAGCTAAGGTCCATTTAGAATTAAATCTAGCAATGGTTGTCAAGGGCAACAAGAAGGGCTTCTTCAAGCACATCAGTAGCGAAAGGAAGACAAGGGAAAATGTTGAACCTGCTGCTCCGTATGAGGTGGGTACCCAGATGACAGAGGATGCAGAGAGGATTGAGATACTGAACACCTTCAGTCTTTACTGCTAAGGCCAGCCCTCAGGACTCCCATGCCATGGAGGCAAGAGAGAAAGTCTGGAGAAAAGACAACTTGCCCTTGGTTGAAGAGGATCAGGTTAGAGATCACACAAACCTGACACCTACAAATCCAGTGTCCTCAATGGGATGCACCCACACGTGCTGAGAGGGCTGGTAGCTGCTATTGCTAAACAACTCTCCATCATCTCTGAAAGATCATGGAGAAGGGGAGAGGTGCCTGAAGAAAGCCTGGAGGAAAGCCAATACCCCTCTACCCTGCCCTGGTGAGGCTGTATCTGGAGTACTGTGTCCAGAGCTAGTGCTGCTCAGAGAAGCTGTGGAATCTCCTTCCCCGGATATGTTAAAAACCCAGCTGAACACCCCATGTAACCTGCTCTAGTTGAACTTGCTTTAGCAGGGGGGTTGGACTATCTGATCGTCAGAAGTCCCTTCCAAACCCAACCATTCTGTAATACTGAGAGACACTAATTCCTTACAATCCTCTGCTTTCTCTGCAGGCATTTTAAATGCACTAGATGGAGATGTAGTTTAAGGCAGGGCATCACAGGTAGACTGTTAGTCTTGTTTACAAAGAGAGTCAAATTCACAGATCATACTCCCCCAAAAATATGCCACAAGCCTCACACTTCCACTATTTCACATAGGTTTTAGTAAGGACTCAACAGTTACAAAGTATTCAATTTGCTGTAATTATACTAGTTATTTTAACATGTTGGGTTTATATTTATCTCTATCCCTTTATCTTGTTTGTTCTGCCTGTATTACCCTCCTTCATGCTCATGGGGGATCACAGAGCACTTCAAATCCCTCAGTATTTGACAGCTAGTTCGGTTATTTTCATAAACCACTCATCAGTCTTTAGTCACATCCATTTCCAGCAGAGGCTTGTCACCATCTCCAAAACTACACACAATGACTGCATTTCACAGCCACCTAAGCTTCTGGTGAGTACTGTTAGCCTTATCACCGACACTTCACACTTCCCAAAGTAGCAGATATAGACTTGATGAACTAGAGACTACACCTTCAGCTCAAATACTTCTGAATTCTGTTACAATCACAAGATAAAATCTTCAAATGTGAAAAAGTGAATTTGATGCTGGAATTCCCATTTCTGGACTTTTGGGGGCTTTTTTAATAAGTGTCAAGTTGCTAAATCACTTACTTGCAAGTATTCATTACTTGCTTATTTATCTCCAAAATGTGGTGAGCGTTGATACAGCATCACTTCACAGCTGTGAAGTTTGTGCTGCTATAAGCAGTTAGCTAGCAAGAGAGAACACAACAAATCTCAGCTAGTTTAGACAATCCCTTCCAAATTAGGCAGACATTTCTTTTAAACGAAACACTGTATCTCATTCTTCAGTGCATTAAGCTCTACTTGTTGGGTCAGAAAACCTAGTATTTAAAAGGATAAGAGCCAGAGTTCTCGTTCCCTTTGTTCTTGTACGTGAAAGCCATTCATTAGACTGACCCTGCTAAGTGGTTAAGGCAAGCAAAATATCTTCAGCTGTAATAACTGTACTATCATAATAAGCAGTCATTAAATAGCTTATAGAGATTGCAAAACTCATTGTCTCTACAAGACCTCTCTGTCATTTGAAGTGGCTTCCAGATCTGGTTACTCATTCTTAGCAATGTGGAAGTCATGATTTTGACTGCTCTCCCAGCAAAATATAACACAAAGTGAGGATACACATCTAAATTCAGACTGCCATCAGGACAATTTTGGATGTTAGTAACAAGCATTTATTGATAAATTTTGTCTTTGATTCCATTATAATTTCGAGACTTACAAAAAAGAAAGTATGGGTACATAATGTGCCATAATATAAATTTTCAGCTTGTGAGCCTCCTGTAGAGACAACTCAAAGAATGCTCTTGAGTGAGGGCAAACTCCATGATTTTTTTTTTAAACTAGTGCACAGTGGCAAATCTAAAGGTCGCCTTCTAAAATCTACCCTGTATCAAAGACGGCAGGACAAGGTAGTCTGACAGTCCTCATCTGAGGCTTCCAAGCACATGACATAGCTTTGAAGCTGGTGCAGTCGCCACAGAATCCACCTCCTTCCTACTGCAGCCTGCACTAAGCAGTGTAGGAGTTCTTGCATTCAAGAGCTTCTACAATGACACCAAATTCCTCAGGCATGAACTCAGTTTCAGTGGGATTCTTTCTGTTTTAAGCAATTTCCAGCTCTCTGATGCTGCAAAACATTTAACATACGCAGTTCTTAAAAACTACCTCTTTTGTAGAAACTGGATGCTATTAAGTCAGTCAAAATGCACCTGAAAAAGAAAACCTAGCTCATTTGCCTTTGTTCTCCAAGAGTCTCAGTTTCCCGAATGAAAGGTTTTAGAGCACAGGAAAATACTGTTCACATAATGTAGGAAATCCAAGGTAATAATTGCAGAGTGTGGGTTTCATTTAGCATTTGTGTGAAAAGATTCCTTATTTTTCATCCACAGCTGTCTGTAACTGAGATTAGCTCAGTTGGTTTCGAGCCTGGTGCTAATAACACCGAGGTTGTGGGTTCAAACCCTGTATGGGCTGTTCACTTTAGCGTCGCACACAACGATCCTTGTGGGTCCCTTCCAACTCAGAATATTCTGTGATTATGACTGCGTCGAGCTGTAATACCTGTTGCAAGTGAACACCAGAGGGAGCAGTAAACGTCTGGTAGGAAATTTTTATACTGAAGATGGAAAAAATTAGGAAAATAACATACAGAAAACCTTGAGGAAATGTAAAAATGGTTACTGTGAGCTTAATTTCAAGCTACAGTATACAGCTAGTCCACCCTAACTCCCGACCGCTATAGGGTCAACAAAGAGTTAGAGAAGGTGTGCAGATACAAACACTCTGAATAAGAGAAACTTAGTTGTGCCATGTCTCCCACCCCATCACTCCACATCCTGATGACACTAGAAGATTTACAAAATTTTCTGAGACTATAAAGCATTTACACAAAATGGTGTATGCATTTAGACAGATTAAATGGAAATGCAAAGACAGAAAATATAGAGAATGGAATCTGAAAGAGTAGGTCATGCTTATGATATTTAACAGCTTAAATTCTACAGGGTAAAGCCAACTTAAGAGACACATAAGAGAAGATGAAGTCAAAGATTAATATGCCAACATATCAGCAATGAACAACACTACCTCAAATATTATTCCACTAACCCAACAGTTAAAAATGCTTACAAAACCAGCAATGGTTACAAGTGTAACAACACAGATCAGAAAACATTCCCAACCACACACCTTTGTCCTTGCGCTACATCATGCCAGATGCAGGAGTTCCCAGGGTATTTGTCACCAGGACCCTGGCTTCAGTATGGGTTCCAAGGACTTCAATTCTCTGATACAGAAACAGAAATGCTCTTACCAGATCTGCTAGACACCTGTATTAAACTAGTTTCTCAGATTGCCCAAACAGGAGTCACAGCACTCAGGATCATATGAGAGTGTGCTGGTACAAGATTGCAAGATTGCTGGTGCAAGAAAAGTTTGGCTCACCACACCACACTGAGTGCAACCCAGCATTATAGATGTGTGTAACACAGACATTATAAAACCTTCAGTTCCGACTGCATCGGGTTCCTTGTGAGTACATGTGTTTCAGGCAAAGAGACAAAGACGACCTTTAGTGGAAGCCTTCTTGGCAGGTGGTTTCAATCCCTGCCTGGGGAATTCTAATTAAAACGGACCATTTTCATGCAGCGCTTCATTTAATGAAGACATTCTCCCTCATGGAGGAGAATTGATCATAAAAACTCTGTCTGAAGGACAACTGGAGCACGGTCTGATGACAATGGATTGCTGGTGATGAAATGAGCTTTACATTACCACAGTTCCAGATGTTCCAACAGACCAGCTCTTGATAGCCAGTGGAGAAGTGTGTTGGTAGCACATTGCTACAAGCATGGATGATGTCTTCTTGCTCAGACATTTATACACTCCAACCATAGGTTTTAGCATTGACTGAAAAAATCTGTTTTACCTTTATGTTTGTGTTAAATGAGCAACAATGACAAGTGGAAACAGAAACACATGGGAGAGAAGTTTCTAACACAAGAACACACTGCCCCACAAGGCCATCATTGCCTATGATCTTTTTCCAGCCCACAGCCTACACTCTTTAGCCCTTGGATTAACACAGCTAATCACTGTGTGCCACTGTCTGGTCATAGCTGAACATACAAATTTGGCACATAAGAGATGACTCTCGAGAAGAGCAATGAAGGAAAATCCAGACTTCTGGGTATTTGGTATGTCTCTAATTCTGGCAGCTGTCATGCCAGGCACTTAGCACGGATGATGTGCCATGCTCTGAATCCCCACCATCTGCTGCTCGTTAGCTGACAAAGGCAGCACATACCATCTCCCCACTAGCTGCTGCTCATTAGTGACAACAACCATTCTGTGTTCACAATGTTCTCTCTGTAATAATCTAATATAAAGATGTACAAAGAGCAAAGGAAAGAGGAAACAGAGATGACAGAGTAAATTATAAGCTTGAATAAGAACATTAGTGCCCTCTTAAATCTCAAGGAGAGACCGCTTCTAACAGCGAGATGCAGGTCTCGGCCCAAAAGGAATAGGTCAGCAGGCAGGCATAAAGGTCAGCACTAAAAACATTACATTTACCTCAACATGTTTTGAAACATGCAAGCACCCATTTCTAGGCTCTTTCCATTCATGTTCTCTCTTTTGTGACATTTTGGATCTTCCATATCTGATAAAAGAAAGAACTGAGTGCCTGACAACATGCAGCTCCCAGCTTGACCAGGGCAAACACTAAGCCCAGGTGTATATAATGTCTGGTACGCAATCAGAGCAGGATTTATGACCTATGCAATCAATATCTATAAGCTTCACAGGAAAGTCCTGTTGGTAAAGATTCTGCATTTGTCAAGAAAAGCTTCAGCTTCCATTATAAATCAACCACACGGCTAAAAAGCAGTAGTAATAGTAGTAACACTTAAAAACCCTATGCATGACAGATACTGTACTACACTGGCTGATAAGCAACCCAACAGATGAGAACCAGAGGAGACAGGCTGAATGAACTACAAAAGGGTTCTCCATTGGCAGATACACTGATGACAGCAGTTTATAGAGAACTGAAAGCACTCACAAAACATTCACATTGCTATGGTAAATTAATTCTTTTTCATGCTCAATAAGTGGCTTGGAGGAAAAACCAAAGACAGATTCTGCTCCAAGGAGAAGCAACTCTTACTTACAACAGGAAGTCACTGTCTCAGCTTCCCTCCTCCTATACTTTTCCTCAACCCTCCTCACCCAATAAAACCAGCTCCATTTGTTTGGTCATCACATCACCATGACAGAAGAAAGAGTATAGGAAATGTTCTGTGCAATAACAGCACACAGCCAGACAGTAGGGCAAGTGTTAAATTGATCACAGGTCAGGGCACAGAAGAAACACAGATGATGACGGTATGGGAGATGGAAAGAGAGTTCACAAGCAAAGTGACATAGTTAACAAAGATGGTGCTGCAAAGCAGGAGACAAAATTGGACAAAAGGAAGAGACAAAAGAGGCAAGACATGAATGTACAACTTGCAGGTAATTCTGGTTTGCATCTTATTTCCTCCTCATACCCAGACTATCACTTTTCCATTCAAAGGCCACAAAAAATGAGAAATAGACCACAAGTTCTAAGTTTTCCTGTTTGAAGGGGGATGGGCAGGATGAGATGCTACAGCAATGGAATTGATAAAATATTGCTGTACATCCATGTTCAACCTGAAGACAAGCCAAAAGAGAAAGACTTGCCCTATAACCACTCATGCATTGCTTGAGAGGGTCCAGAGAAGGGCAAGNCATGAAACTGCCTCAGTGGGCATGTCAAAATACAGCACTCGTCTTTACAACAATACCAACCTACAGTACCAAACGAATCCTGTAACCAAGCTCCTATTCACACACAAACACTTTTAGCAAGGCTCACACCCTTCAATGTGAAATAGTTACTCGGTGAGGAATCCCAGGCAATGCAGCTTAGACTACAGCTGAGAGTAGTAATACACTGGGAACTCAGCCATCTCATGCTGCTAATGCAACTGCTATGGCTTTGTCTTCACTTTCAACAGCTCAACTACTGCAAAGCAAAATTGCAGAAGAAAACCAAGGAGTCTAATTTTGCTGCAATGTAAGTTTTAGAAAGTAGAGCCCTGTTGTGATGGAAGGAAGGTAACAAAGCCTAGCCTAAAATGATTTTTTAAAATACAGTTTTATACCTATAGGGTTGCTTTTCAATGCCTTATCTCTGATCGAGGAACAAATTTTACACTAGATTTGGGTCGTCTAAGTCCATCCAACTTTTGATTACTTTATGATGGAAAAGACTGGTTGGTAACACTACAGATCTGGAGATTCAAAACAGCACTATCTCCATTCTGTTTTGGCTGTCACAGAATAGGGTGCTCTCCCTCCAAGTTTCTATTCTACGCATACTTTCCTGTTACTGGTTTCTGGGTAAATACTCAGTACAGCCTTCATTAAGAAAATCCTCATTAAGGTTAATGAAAAACATAACCTTCTTCATAAACATCATCTAATTGTATCACATGAAGCAAAATTTATGCAAGGCAGATGATGACAACACCCTTAGAGACAGAAAAGCTCCTGGTTTGTATCCTATAAATACAGAGAAGTGCTATCATTCAGCTCATTTTAAGAAGCAGATAGAGTACACCAATAGTCAGACTAGCAGTCTATTCAGGAGCCGAGGAACCTGAGTCGCACAGCTCTTGTCATCAGGAACATCACACTGTAAGGTACAGGTTGAACTTTGGATATTTTTACTCTTGCCAAAGCTCCCACTGATATAAATTCTGCTGACGTTTGAACAGATATGCTAGACAATGATCAATCCTTACAACAGACCCATCCTTTTCACAGAATTACACAGAATTACTGTTTCGGTTGGAAAAGACCATAAAGGTCATCCAGTCTAACCATAGTCTAACCTCACACAACTAACACCTATCCTAAGGCCTAAAACCTAACCTAATACCTGATACCCAGCCTCCGTAACCTGATATCAACATACCACAACCCCTGTCCTGGTATCAAGTCAGATTACTACGTGCATCATCCAACCACTTCTTAAACAGCTCCAGAGACAACGCCCCCACCTTCCTAGGGAGCCCATTCCAATGAGAGATCAGTCTCTCTGTAAAGAAATGCTTTCTAATACAGTCGGCCCTCTTGCACTTCACACCCCCATATTGTGGCTTCAGATCTTAGCAGCATGATTTTTTAGCGATGTAGGAGATCCGTTTCACAACTGCACATGCATGACCTGCCGCCACCGCGGTGGGCCAGGTGACGGTGGTGGCATGGATGGCGGCCGCGGTGTGGCCGCCACTCAACACGGAAGTAGGGCTTCGTGGACCCTGACTAAGACCGCGGGTGCGTGATATAGGAGACCCAACTGTATTAAGTCTAAATCTCCCCTAATGCAGCTTTAAACTCTTTAAATTTCTTAAGATGTTAACATTTAAACAGGGAAAAGAGTTAAATATACCTGTCTTCAATGATGCAACACAAGCCTAATGCCTTGTAAGGATTGCAAAACATTAGATATTTCATCCAGATACTTTTAATGCTTTAGAAAGTGAGCACAGGTCAGTGGCTTAAAGTAAAACTATAAATGGGATTTCCACAGCACACTCTTATTTAAAAGGGTTGGATAACTGGGATTAAAACAGAGGCATCAAGTTAAAAAAGCAAGAGCATTTAGCAACACATGATATTTCTACTGAGGTAATTTCAAAGAAGCTGTTCTTTTTTCCTTCTGCTCCATAAGCAAACCTAATGATGTCTTGGAATTGTCCCAGGAAAGGTCAGCTTCTTATAAATTCAACTTAAGTGTAATGAAAACCTCCATAAAGCACACATGTAAAGAAACTACACTGGATACTGAAGAACCTTAAAGACCTGAAATGCCTGCACATTTCATTTCTAACAAGATCTAAATTAAGAAACTGGCTGCAGCTTTGTTACTTACCTAACACACACTACAGAACACACCAGTAACACTACTTAGCCAAGCCATGTGACATGCAGCATGTTAAGGTCACAGCAATGGTCACTTACGGCATTCCTTCTCATCACTGTCATCAAAGCAGTCTGGCAGCCCATCACACTGCCAGGCCCCTGGGATACAGCGTCCATTACTGCACATGAAGTTTCCAGGAATGTTGCACTCATTTGTGTAGTTATTCCCAGGCAACAGTTGGCTGTCTGCAACAAATGGAAGAGAGTTTACAGGGGATTTTAACGAAGGCAACAAAAGCAGCCACCAAGCAAGCTGCTTCAGTGGTTGAACGAAGATGAAAGATGGATCTTGACCCTGGTTATTTTGTCATTGTCTTATCAGTATCCCAAGGATGGTATTTGGTAGCACTTTCTTCTTCCTAAATTATCATTTTATCTGTTCTTCATTCTCTCACTCCATTCTGCAGATTTCCCTCTTGCTATTTTCTTTCTAGGAACCTACATGCAGCTTTCTATGTATATTCAGGTCAAAGAAAAATTTGTTTAAAAAAATAATCTCTTCTTCACAGGACGAGCCTAAACAGAAGTAAAACAGATGAGGCTACACAAACTCAGCTCTACAGTCCCCTGCTTTTCTCAGAATAGTACTTCGCTGGCAGAATACTTTGTTGGTCTTGCTACCCAAGGGCTATGCACTAGGTAATACACTAATTCATACTAGGTTTTCAATTAGGTGTTAAACATAGTGCTGCTGACCAAAGTGCCAATTGAGCATCTTAGCTAACCTAGTCCCCTTGCATAGATCTGTCCACAGGCTAGTGAGGCAGCTGGCATGCTAAGAGCCTGCCAAGTGAAGGGGATTCAGTAGCAGGGAGAGAACAGCGAAAGATCTAGGGATTTGCCTTTAAGTTTAACATAGCTCTAGTCTGTCATTTTCTATCCTACCATTTTTCCCACTTCGTGCATTGTTCCTGGAATGAAGATATCACAGAAAACAGATTGCCCCACTCTTCAGTGCTGCACAGGGCACAGAGCAAGGATCAGCAGTTCAGGAAAGACCCTCTCCTAGCTCATTCCTGCAGTCTCAGGGAGGAATTTACTTTTTACAGGTATCTCTGAAGAACTCATATGTCAAAATAACAAACTTTATAGCATGATTAGAGCATGATGCTTTCCAGAAACTTTTGAATCAGCCAAATGTAGATGGTTCCCTTCCTTCCCCACAGCATTTCAAAATGCTCCATCCCTGACACAGGCAAAACTGCTAAGTTTCACACCACTGTTTCAAAAGACGTGATAGGAATGCTTCAGGGAGGTAGTTTCTTTAAGCCTATGTCTGTCCCAAATAGTGTATTTCCTCTCAAATGTTATTTCTTGCAAATGGCTGACTCTCTTGGGGATGTTTCAAGAATCTGCCAGCACAGAGCAGATGCATTAATGGAAATCTGCCCTGAGCTATGAAAGACAGGGTAGTTCAGGGAAAAAAAAAAAAAAGGCAGGTAGGCAATCTGAGCCACTGGCCATACACTCAGAGTCACTTGTAATTCTCCTGCCTTAAAGAAAGTGTGTGACAGCCACCCAGGCATGCAGCTGCCAATTAGACATCTTTTAGCAGTTTCATTCAAACCTATTTCATCCCCTGCATCATTGCTCTTCCATGGAGAGGCAAGGGGTTTGCTCTCTACACTGTTACAGCCTACACCCCACTGGAACAAGCTCAGCTCCAGCCCAATCAGGAAGGGTCTCACTACTCCCAGCAGCTCCTGGGGAATTGTTACATACAGCTCTTCCTCATGCCCTGGCTCCTAAATTTAAATCAGGAATGGCAAAAGTCTGTTCTTGGCTACTTCTGCCATGAAACACTGAACAGATACGGTGCTATTAATAACCACCCCCAGGCTACTGCTGCCTTATAGCATCACTGTTAACTAAGTTCTGCAGTTCTGTGTTGTTGTTTATAGTGGGTTTTTTCCCCCTTACACCAGAAACTGTACACATTTAGATCTGTCTTTGTTTCATTGACATGTACCTGGTAAGTAATGACCAAACAAAAATGGCCACACTTAGCTACAAGGTGAAGTTGTCAGCATTTACAGCACCTCCTATTAGCAACAATTCCCAGTGCACTGACACCACCTCCGCTGCAACTGGAGAAAATCTATCACAGTATTGAGAAATTATGGGATGCCACTGTCAGATCAACACATGACAGAGATGAGTTACCTGGGTATTCTTTGCAATGTTCAGTCAATATACCATGTTCTCAAGTTACAAGGCATCTAAGAGTTTCAACAGCAGAATCTAACTTCCTTCTCCACAGTTCCCCCCAAAAACAGCTCTCAGGTCAGTATGGTACCACTGGAAGACTTTCCTGATAACTGACATTTTATTAGCATTTACAAATTTCAGATATTACAAAATTGAAATGTCCTGACTAAGAATAAATCTCTGATATAGAACAAAGTTTTTTCAAGTTTGACAAGAGAACCAGAATTACCAAGGCTTTTGCTTTCTCACAACCTAAGGAAGTGCATTTTGGCAGCAATCTCTAAAAGACGCCAATCTCACGGCATCTATCTCTGTTGCTCATTGATACCTTCTTGTCTAAACTCATACCTTTCATCCAACCTGCTCTACTACCACATGGATCCAGCACATACTCAAAATGAAAAATCCTGCTCTCAATGCTTTAATGTGACTTCTTCATGACTTGGGCAAGTTCCTAGATAAGAACCAACATCAGGTCCCAGAGTTACCTGCCCTAATTACAGAATTGTCTACTCTCCACTAAGCATCATGGTGTTTCTGAGAGAAAAGACAATTGCATGTATCTCAAGCACTGTAACACCTCCTGTGCAGAATAACCAAAGTTCAGCTCCTGTCAGGTCTGTTGCTGTTACCTTACCTGAAAAGTTTCAGCCATGATCTCCACACTCCTTTAATGAAAAAATTTAGACCAAGCACTGTCATTTTAGACATTCTTAGAATTTCAAAAAGCAAAAAAAACCCACAAAAGAAACACCTACCCCTAAAAAAGCGCTATCAAATTCCAGTTACTTTTAACAACTCCTTTAAATAAATGCCATACTTCTATCCTATTACACTAAAGCAACGTTCCAGGAACATCTATCAAATTTTGTTACCCAGAAAGTTGTTTGTTTATAGGATTTCCTTTGTCATACAATAAATTTATCCTCAATGTTCTTTTAAAGAAGGATGTATTACTAACCCTTTCACCAAACAGGAAACAAAAGATAGAGGCAGATCAAGTTACTTGCAGACAGCTCCTACACAAGCTTTGCTGTGGAATGGGAACACAGGAACTATGACTGAATCCAGTTTCAAAGCAACAGCTCTTTCTCAGCATGACCTTCATCAGCTGCTAGGAGAGTTGCAGGTTACAGGCAGCGTTTTGAGAGCCACAGTCAACACATCTAGAAACTTGTTTCATGCATTACTCCACGCCCGAAAAATCCATTGGTGGATAAAGGACTGTCAAAACAATGGCACACATGGTACTGTTTCAAATTGTATTGCTCCTTTTGCTTCACTCACTTTGCAAGTATCTTCTAAAAGATCTAAAATGACCCTTAAACAAATCCTCAGTGCAGTCATCATCTCCCAACCCTCAGGAATGCAATGTTCCTGCCCACTCAGCACTCAGCCCACTGCATGACTTGGGGATCTGTGCACACACATGAAGAGGAGCAGTGTTACAGACACACACAAGACAGACATGGAAAGGACCAAACGAGATCATCTTGTCCGTTTTTCTAACAAGATCCATAAAGATGTCAGGTTTTGTGCAGCCAACTTGCTGCACTGCCTGTTATCGCGGCAGAAATTCCCTCAGTGTGGCAGAGCTGGCTTCCCAATAGTTGATGACATATTTACCCTGCAGCCTCTTTGACTAATTTTGAATTCCAACTAATTTTGAATTCCAACCAATACAAGCTACATGGATGTGTTCAATTAAGTAAAGGAGGAAGGAAAGAAGGGGAAAGTAGTCCATTTTCACTGCAACACATTGCTCACTTTAAGCAACATACCATCTGGCCTGAATTAAAAAAAAGGGGCTCGTGTTTCATTCTAAAGAGGACTGAGTAAGAAAAATTAATCTGTTTTAGCAGCCAATTCCAGAAATGTAAGCACCTAAATATTTAATATTCCCTGAAAAAGAATCAGGGTAAAAAGATAAAAGGACAAATCATCCTGAGCAAGCACTCCACACTGTATTAAGAAAGCAAGTCGGGGATATCTTTCATAAAACCACCTTTATCTGACAGCACTCCAGGGAATTGCGACCGTTACAAAACAGATCAGTCCTGATAACACAGCTGCCTCTCTGTCAGACAGTACAATGAGTAAGAACACGCAGCCTCCCTGGACAAGGAGGTTTTGAGGAACAAATACATACAAGACACTTGTGTTCAACACCCTCATGAACAATGCCAGTAACTTGAGCCTCTTGGCAAAAAGGATCTGTCACCAAGGATGAAGTACGAACTTTTCACTGCCAAACCTTTGGAATCATGGGATCTTCACTGGATACTTTAAATGGACTGCTGCTTAAAAGTTTTTCACATGTGAACAGAATCTGGATCCAGGCTGGTACGTAACTGTGAGGTTGAAGGGTTACTCATGATACTTTCCCGTCACACAATGCACACATTATGCTCCATACCAACTCATTTTTTCTTGCTTTAATCTTTGCCAGGTTTAAATCCATACCAGGTTTGATTTATGCACATCAGAAATCCATTCTACCTCTACTGAAATCTGCAACATGTTGTGAAAACAAAAGGAGAGAGACTAGAGCAAGTCAACAGCTGGAATTTGCAGCAAGATGGCATAAAACCAACGTATCTTCAGTATCTGCCAATATTTGATCACCAGCAAAACACATCACAACTACAGAAAAGTGAGTAATACTAGCAGACTTGAAGAAACACTCTTTGATCTTTCTCCATCATCCTAAAAGACTGAAAAGAAGCAGTGCTAATTGACTGGTAGGCTATTTCAGGATCTGATTCCTCAGAGAATGCAAAACTACTATGAATTTTCAAATGTTTACTTTCAGGTCCAGATGCTTCCGTAAATTTAGCCACCAAGGACAGATGTTTCTTATCATACTTCTTTATGTTGATGTGAAGCATCTGACTCACTCCACATCTACTTTACAAAGATCTACTTGTGCAGGTGATGCACCCGAAAGAGAAATTCAAAAGCTATGCATGAAGAAACTTGAACCATTATGCCTTGCCTATAAACTTCAGCTTAACATGTGTATGCACAAACTTCACTGGCAACAGAAGCATGTTGTCAGCAAGATAAACATCATGGGAATTCAGGTAGACTTGGCTTAACACTCCCTGCACCAAAAGAGAAAGGAGAGATGATGGAAGAACATCAAAGTCAGTTCTCCTGCAGCCACCCAAAGAGACCCTGGCAACAAACTTGCTCAACCTCTTTACTACACTCACCCACTAGTTTTTAAGAGGAAGGTGCCCATACTGAATTCAGGCACATAGGGCACAAAAAGATTGCCCATTAACAGAACCAAAAAGGTACAGAAAATACACCAATGAGGATGAAGTTTACTTTCGATCTCTTAAATAAACACCTCCACTATTACCCAAAAAGTTGTTTGCAGCTGCATGTTCAAGTGTATAATGTAAATTCTCATAAAGGCTTGTCTTCAGTTTACTTTGCTTTCCTACCACTGCTGCAAAGGTATCTTGCCCAAAGAGAAGAAAAGCATTCCAGCACACATTCAGGCTGGCTTTGGGAAGCAAAGAATAAAACAAGCTCTCTGTTGTTCTGCTGCGAAACCTGACAACACCTAAGCCATCTGCTACACGTAAAGGACACCTGCCAGTGATGATCTGATAACTTAAATCCCCTTGAACAGTTTTAATCCCTGTTCTCCCCATCCTCATTTAAAGTGCCTGATGATTACATTGCTTATGCTATGTTATAAGGGTTATTTGCAAAGGCAGATTGACAGTCCCAATGCAATGCAAGTGCTCAAAAATGTTCCTCATTGGAACAGGAGGTAAATTACTGATTATTCAAGGAACTGCTGATCAGTTGCTGAACACTGATCAGGATCAATTTCCCCTCCCTTTTCCAAGTCCTATCCATGAGATGCAATATATTCAATATCTAGCATTTTTAAGATTTAAAATGGATCAGTCCTAGCCAAAAGATCAGAAACTCCTGTGGTTATTTCAAATTAAACACTATGTATTACTGAGGCAGGTCAAAGTCAAAGGAGAAACCCTGTTAAAGCATTAAAAAGGATACTTCTTTCAGTTTAGACAAAAAAACTACCGTGGTGGGGGACATTGACTACTACCTCATCATTCACCCATTAATTTCTCACAGCAAAAGCTGCCTTTACGAACTTTAGAGCAATTAACACACCATGGCCTTCATCACAAATAATACAATATGCATAGAATAAATATCTAACTATCTTACAATCTTAGCTGAAGAATTGGCACATTCCCTATAGTAGGTGGCTGCATTTCAGCACTTAAGACATGCAAGCACCTTAACTAAATATAATCTTCTAAACTATTCCCTAATAAACATCAATTTACTTTTTCCTTGCAACAATGTGTTCAGGAAGTGAGCCAAGGTGAACAGGCTTACTTTAATCCTGCAGTCTTCGTGGCTGGATTCTAAATTTGGGAGACTGGGCATTTCACTAAAGATTCCACATTTGCTTGCCTCAGCAGCAGTGCAGCTGCTTGAGTACACACCAAAAATACATCCCCACTAGGTCTGCGGGCTCAGCACAGTTAGTGTGGTGGAAGAGAAACAAGCTATGGGCCATTAACAGTGAAGAGTGAACACAGCTCTAAACTAGTACAGGGTTAAACAGAGAAAGGAAGTGGAGGAGAGAAGGAAGAAATACTTTAGATTACTGAACTGAGTGCACATTAAAAAAGAAGCACTCAACAGCAAGGTGGTCAAAAGGAGATTATATGCTGTTCTTATCCAAGCTAAAACTACCCATATCCTTCAGAAGTATAAGAGATAAAAACATCTTTATTTTTTATACCTTGAAGGACACCAACTGCATGAAGTTTAAGAAGGGCAAGTGCTGAATTCTGAACCTGGGACAGAGCAGCCTAGGATGTGTGTACAGACTGGGTAATGAGAGACTGGAAAGCAGCACTGTGGAAAGGGACCTGGGGGTCTTGGTCAGCAGCAAGTTGACTACGAGTCAGCAGTGCCCTGGCAGCCAGGAGGGCCAACTGTGTCCTGGGGGACATCAGGCAAAGCACTGACGGCCTATCTGGGAGGGGATTGTCCCGCTCTGCTCTGCACTGATGTGGCCTCACCTCAAGTCCTGTGTATAGCTTTGGGTGTCGCAACATGAAAAAGATACAAAGCTATTAGAGAGTGTACAAAGAAGTGTCATGAGGATGGTGAAGGGTCTGGCGAGCAAGCCGCATGAGGAGCAGCTGAGATCAGTTGGTCGGTTCAGCCTGGAGAACCAGAAACCAAGGGAAGACCTCATTGTGGTCTTCAACATTCTCACGAGGGGAAATGGAAGGGCAGGTGCTGATAACTTCACTCTCGTGACCAGTCACAGGACTGGAGGAAATGGCATGGAACTGAGTCAGGAGAGATTTAAGTGGGATATATTAGGAAGGGTTATCCACTTAGAAGGTGGTTGACCGCTGGAACAGGCTCCCCAGGGAAGTGGTCACAGCACCAAGCCTGACAGAATTCAAAACATGTTTGGACAATGCTCTCAGGCACATGGTGTGATTCTTGGGCTGTTCTATGCAGAGCTAGGAGCTGGACTCAATGATCCTGATGGATCTCTTCCAATTCAGCAGATCCTATGATTCTATGACATGTTGCTATAACACCACCCCAAGGAAAACATTACTTTTGTCTTCACAAAAAAAGGAAAGACAAAAGGATTTTTGCACAATAATGCAGAAGACCTGAAACAGATCTTGGGACAGAATTTAGACTTCATTATCCCAGTCTCTGCTTTAGCAATATACTTGTAATTACTTGTCACCAGGAGTCAAATGGGAATGTTTGCATCAAACAGCTGTACTTCAGATAAATTAAATGGGGAGTAGGGGTAAAAGAAGAGATAACAAGCTTGTGTGTTCCATGCCAAGCTGACACTCTGCCTGGAAAATACTGAGATCATGCCTGAACTGTGGCAGCAGCAAGACTGAGTCTGATTCATTCAGCACCAAATTTAAAGGAACAACATACAATAACAGAAGTGATGAAAACAACCCCAACAAGCACTGTTGGGTTTTGGGTTTTTTTATGTTTTTCTAACAGTTGGGAGGGCCTGATACTCCATGTCAATAAAAAAATCTACCTTGCACAATTAAGTATCCCAATCACAAAATCAGAATATTTACTTTCAAAGATCAAAGGTTTCTAATTGCTCTTTGAGACTTTTTTCTGCAAGGAATTTTCTTTGCACTGTGCAGATGCAAAAGGTCATAAAAGGCTGCTGTTAGCCACATTTTCTTGCCTAAAAACATATACTGAATTACAGTGATACCTTGCTAAATCATGTTTCTGCTTTCAGTGTCTCGGATCCTTCTGGGTTTTTTTCCATGAAGACGCCTCGATTCTTTGCAGTGTTTCCACATCTACGCATGTGCAGTCCCTCTGCTGCACAGGGGGGGGCACTGGTACTCCCCTGAGGAGCAGGATGGCCACACCCCACAGGGCGGAGGAGGCAACACCTCTTGCTGGCCTGGAGACTGCCCAGAGTTCGCTGCCTTTTGAGTGCTGGAGAGGTTACATGGCAGGGAAGGTTTATAACACGCGGTTTATAGGCCCGTGATGCCGTGGCGCAGCACGGTCCCTCTGTGGCAGCAGGCAGCCCATGCCACAGTCCCATGCCCGCTCTGCAGTGAAAGCAGGGTCTCTTTCCCCTATGGTGGTGGTGAAAGCTGGGAATTCCTGCACTGGCTCCCACAGGGCTCTGGGCAGCAAAGGGGCAGGGAGGATTCCCTTCACTCACCTGTGTTGTCAGAGGGTGTGGGCAGGTGGCAGGAACGCTCTCCAGCGCTACAGGGCTGAGGGGGGTGGGGCGACGAGTGTGGCTTGGGCTGGTCATGAATACGCAAATATCTTCACAAATCAAGGGTTTCGTGGCACTTAGGGAGACCCAAACACCCGCAAAACTTGAGGGTTTACTGTACTTGCACTTAGGGGTCTTCAAAGATGATGGTTAGCTGTGCCAACTCTGGGATATTCAGCCTTACTAGCTGGGCAAATTCTTTTGGGTCGTACACTCAATGTAAGAAAATTCCCACAATTGTTCAGTCTGGAGAAAACAACTAATTTATTTCCCCACATGCAAGCGGTCCTTCAAGTTGTTCTGCTGTGTCACACAACAAGGACTTAAAGCACTGCTCCAATAAGAAGTAATCACAAAGACTGTCAGCAGTTAACTGTGAGGTTGTAAAAGTCATTGTTAATTCTCAGGAAAAAAATCTATTAAAAGAAAATTTAGTATTTCTATAGTCTTATGTCCCACCACACAGGCCACACCTAGAATCAACTTTGCAAATGAATGCCGTTTAAGCAAGAGATACATATTACAGGAAAAAAAACCCAGACAAACAGACTATAAACAGAAATTGTTAACTGGTGGGCAAGAGAATGTTTCATTCAGTGAGGAAAAAACCCCAACCATCTCTGCTCCTCCAGAGACCTTAGAGTTCAAATCCACATGCTAATGACAGAACAGCATGGTATCAGTGACCAGGGGCACTAAAATGAACTGTCACTTTTTGTACATAGTTTTGATTAGCTAAAAGTGCACATTCTCAATAAATGAAGCTGATATAAATCAGTTCCATCTTTCTTCAACCCTGGCTATAAATTCCTGTCTTCTCCCTATCTAGTAGCATAAACTCCACCACAGGTGAGCAACAAGCTTCAAAAAAAGGGCCACCACAAAGTTTCAAGAGCACCTACACTAACAGAAGAGAGAGAAAGGAACATGCAGGCTCCACTCCGCCCCTCCCCATTAAGAGCAAGACAGGGACTATAGCCTTTTCTCAGCTAAACCAGATAACCTAAAGCAAACACTCCTGCCATTTTCAACTCCAACAGACATCATACAGACTCATTAAAGTCCCAGTGCACTTTGTTGTGCAAAGAGTTCAACGCCAGGTCACAGCTCCTGGCCTGGGGCTCCATTTCCCCCCACCCAGGGCACAACCTGTAGCTCCCACTGCAGCTGCACACCCAGCCACCGGCACTAAATGTACTCCTCAACATTGCACAGGTGTGCTAAAGACAAAATGTGCAGGGCTCTGAAGGAAAACTCACTATGTAGGTATGGTGGAGAAAGCAAACTAAAATGAAGTTATAATAATGTATCTTCCTAATGATAGAGATGGGAGTGGTATCTTCCCATCTGGAGACTTTGCATTTAGGATCTGACTGCATGTTAGTACAGCAAATCAAGAGAGGAAAGAAAGTTAGCTGTGGTACTGTTAACAAGGGGGAAACTTGGGCGCTGTGACTAAATGAAAAGGTCATACCTTGAAAAGGGCCTGCAAGACACAGCTGTGATGTGAGGCTCCACAGAGGAATCAAGTCCAAGGCCAAGATGCAGGACAGAGTAATAAAAACAAAACAAAACATCAACATGTTTAACAATAAAAAAACCCCTCATAGTCTCACTTGACAACACTGAGTTAATTTCCAAGCATGAAGAGGTTGCTGACAGATAACCATGATTGTAATCTAGATAAGAGTCAGATTTGCAGACTTCCTTACCCTAGGAAGGCAACTCAGCTCCCGCTTTGAAGTTTTGCCCTAAGAACAGAAAACAAGGAGACCAGAAACCTCTCTCCTGAGGCTCCTAAAAAATTCTGGAAGAGGAACAAGAATGTTTTTCTAAACAATACATTGAAACAACAGTTAAAATTACGAGAACTACCAGAAGACAATCAAGAGGCAAAAAAAGAGGTAGCAACTTCAGAAAAGGAAAATTACTGTATTAGGTGCTAGTGACAGCTCACAGCCACTGAAGATGTGAAACTTTGTATTTCTAATCAGAAACATCACCTTGAATAGGAATGCAAATCCAACTAAGAGATAAGATGAAAAAGAGGGCATATGTTCAGACCATGTGAGTTGGGTGTGCAAAGTGAACTTAGAACATCCTTCAGTTTTTAAGATAAAAGGTAACTCATTTCTCATGAACTGCAATCACAAACCAGAACTGGGCACTGCTAGAAAAGACAATGTCAACATAAGCCAAAACAGAACCATGATTTCAAAAGATCACTAGGTTGGGTTATAATCAGCTAATTTTCATCCACCCTATAAAGAACACATGGCAAGCCATGGGGGCAGTCACAGCAACACCTTGTAGACTGTCCAGGACCTCACACCATGCTCAGAGTTTTTGTAGATCACTGCTAACATAATGCTCTAACTCAACAGTGACACACCAAAGGACACAAGCCTCTTCAAATGTCACACCCTAGGTCTGTTTGAGGAAATTTTGCAATTACTTTAGAGTTGAGGTTTCTTTTTATAGAAGACTGCATATCTGCCCTTTTCCGGTAGCTCTGGTCACATGTCCTCCACTAGGTAAACCTCAAAGTGGGGGCCGAAGATGGGGCTCAGGCATGGCAGACGTACACAAGTAATGGTATTTAGCTGAAGTCGGAAATTTCCCATAATCACTACCAGAGACAAGGAAAATAATCACTTCAAGTGAAAAATAACAGCTTTTATAACCACTTACCTAAAGTGTGATTTTCTCCCATTCAAACTGAGCTCTTTGATGTGCTTTATATAGTAATAAAAAAAATTATATAGAAGATAAAGTGACTCAGTGTTTGCTGCATGGATTAGATTGCTGCTGCTTTCTGTAAACAAATGAAAACCAGAAAAATCAACAGCATTTGCATTTTGTCAACAGGAAACATGCTGTTAGAAAGAGATGTGGCAGGAATTATACTGAAGTGAGGGGCTCATCCTTTTCACAGGAGTTTAGCTTTACCTTATCTGCTCCACTTATTAGTTCTACCAGAAGCCATAGCCAAGTGCAATGATGCAGTTCCACTGTACAGGAACGTACACAATGCCTCCACACAGACAGGACATTAATACTGGGTGCACAGTGTAGCTGTGCAATCTTCTGCAAGGCACTGGTAACTGATACTACCACAGCAAGATACCATCCACACACCACATATTCCAAACTGCTTTCCAGCTAGCAGTAAAATCAGGGGGTTAGATTTTGGCTTTTTCAAGAATTGCTGCATTTAACAGCACAGTGAAGAGTGAAGAATATTGGAATGAAGATGGACAGAGGAAGATTTTGCAAAAAGCAGAAAAACTTTTCATGCGTGAACACAGGAAAAATAAAGTTTCCCCAGGACCAGTGAAGGCAACAGTGGTCAGTGCATCTGGAAAGGGCCACACAAGAAACAGTCCAGGATTTAGTCTGTGTGGCATGCCAACTTTCCTCCTTCTCCCACTTCTTGCTTCTCTTTTGATTACCTTCATTCTGTTTCCATTATTTCTTAAAATCCTCTGAACAGTTTTTCAAAAAAGAAAAAGTAGCACCTGCTTTTTGGTCATCTATCCTAGTCTCAAAAGAAAAAAAGTTATGCCACCCTACTCAAAGCGTCTGTGAGACAAAGTCTCAAAGAGAAGCTTCCCAGTACACTCTAGCTAAGACAGAATAAGCTACGGGTGTCTTACCTGAGCCTCTTGCAGCTTCCAGACCTGGATGTGTTTTACTCAGATGAGTCAATCCTGGGGACAAACCCTGAGCTAACAAAAAGTAGTAAGTTCCCCATTAACGCTAAAACCATTCCTGCTTTTTAAGGCTTCATTCAACGTTTTTTGCATCAGGTATTCTTCAATTGAGCCGAATCAAAACTCGGGAGATCGCTAAAACCTTGCTATAATCTCATGCATCATTTTCCTCATTAAACAAACAGAAAACTCCACAGTTTTCTGGCACCCATCATATTTATGCATGCTTCAAAGTGTACCTTCTGAAGAAGATGGGGCAAAGACATGTCCAGACAGAGAGCGCCAAACTGGCAAAGGCTGGGAGGGTTGCAGAGCAAACTGATGAGCTGGGGAGTTGCACAGATGGGGATCACATAAGATTTCAGGAACTTCACGAATATGTTCAACAAAACAAAAATGTCATAGCATCTCAGCAAACCAGAGAACTCTAGATGCCCAGGCAAAAGACATGTATTCACACAGAATCACACAGAATATTATGAGTTGAAAGGGACCCACAAGGATCATCTAGTCCAACTCACCATCTAACACCCATGCAGAGACTGAAAGCCCATCCCAGAGCGGTAACACAACCTAGTTCCCTCTCAGTCTAGCAGGCCACTCCGAGCCGGAAGGGACCCAGGACCATCCAGCCCCACACCCCCGAGCTAGACCATGTCACTAAGTTCCTCATCGAGTCTTTTCTTAAACAGCTCCAGGGACAGCAACTCCACCACCTCCCTGGGTAGTCCATTCCAATGTGCAATCACTCTCTCTGTGAAAAACCGCTTCCTAACATTAAGATTAAACCTCCCCTGGCGTAGCTTGAGGCCGTGCCCTCTCGTTCTGGTGTCTTCAGNTCAGTAATAAATTTTTGATTCTCAAAGTGAATTATTACTTGGTTCCAAGGCAGGATACATTTGTTTTCGTACAAACCCCAAACTGAAACTTACGATGTACTAAGTTCATAAATTCACAGGTTCACAGGTTATTCTGAGTTGGAAGGGACCCTCAGGATGATCTAGTCCAACTCCCCACCAACGAGAGCATGTCAATGAGCTCCTCATCAAGTCTTCTCTTAAACACTTCCAGGGATGGC
>WEKX01018792.1:49038-73490 GCA_013390025.1 Pitta sordida
GGTAAATTATGGAGAGTGGCTTGGCGAGTTCGTCTGCTAATTCTTTCATCACCCTCGGATGAATCTCATCTGGTCCCATGGACTTATGAGGATCCAAGCCACTCGGCAAGTCTCTGACTACCTCCTCCTGGATTACAAGGGGGTTATATTGCACCCCAACTCCTTCCATCAGCCCACTAGCCCAGCTGTCCTGCAGGCAGTCTGTCTTACTGTTAAAAACAGAGGCAAAGAAGGTGTTAAGTATTTCTGCCTTTTCCTCATCACTACTTACTATGTTCCCTTTTGCATCCAATAAGGAGTGAAGGTTGTTGCAGCCTATCTTTTTTCCATTGATGGTAGAAACATTTCTTATTGTCCTGAACAGAAACGGCTAGGTTGAGTTCCATCTAGGCCTTTGCCTCTCTAGTTTTTCTCCTGCATGACTTGACGACTTCCTTAAACTCACCCTGACTTACCTCCCCCTTTTTCCAAAGGCTGTACATCCTCCTTTTTTCCCCTAGTTCTTTCAGGAGCTCTTTGCTCACCCAGGCCGGCCTTCTGCCCCTCCAACTCATTTTTCGGCACATTAGGACCGCCTGCTCCTGCGCCTTCATGAGCTCATTCTTAAAGTATGTCCAGCCTTCCTAGACCCCCCCTGCCATTAATTCGCCAATCTTTTTTTCAAGATTCTTGGAAATCAACTATTAGCACTGCAATGGCACCTGGGACTAGCCAAAACAGAGGTTCTTCAGCGCCTTGATGAGCAGTAATGAAACAGCAGTTCCAGCGGGTTGCCATTAAGGGTTAATTTTAATTTTGAGTCTCATTGGCCTAGTTGTCTATTCCCATAAATGCCAACCCAGCAGATATAATTGCAAAGCAGGTATATTTGGCTTCAGTCACTCTACCAATTTAGCAGCAACTAATGTTTGAAAATTGCAGGGTGTAAATTTAGCATAGTGGGTCTCACACACTGTTTTTACTGGTGGAGACTACAGTTGATTAATCAGAATCAAAAGAAAGATATCACACAATTTATGTAAGCTTTTTTCCCCCAAATCTCTGTAAAGAAAGAAGAAAAATAATGATGAAGACAGTGCCACTCACAACTGTGCATGTCTGAGTTTCAACAGTCATTTTTTTTCAAGTTGATGAACAGAGAATTGCTAGTGCCAACCAATGCCAAGACTTCTGCCAAGCATCTATCAAATCTGGGTAAGATAATAAAGCAGAAAGTGACACCTTTGGATTATAAGTCAATCTGAACATATTTTCTCTGTAACACCCATGTTCAATTTTCTTTTATAGCCCCCAAAAATCAGCAATTGGCTCTCTCTCACTGTAGCTCTCTATTACTACTCACATATACAGATGCACCTTCCTTTCTATCCTTCCCACACACTACAAGTTCAGAAGACAATGAAAACTGTGTATAATAGATATTTTTAAGGGCACTTTGGGAGGTAATACATAGTGCTAGACTGACAGCCATTGCCATCAAAAAACCCACTAGTATAATGCAGATGGGTGCAAGTCAAGGTTTCTCCTACTTCACTTCCATGTGTAACAAGCAGCAACAAAGCAAAGCAGTCTTTGCTTCCACAAGGCAGCATGTCAGTGCATCACTGCTGTTATAACTCTAATTCTTCCTAGGCAGAACAATGTCTCAACCTCCTTGCAGTCCCAACTGGTTGATGCTCATTTGGGTTTAGATTTTTTAATGAAATACTAAAGCATACTTACTCCAGACCCACTAATATTTTCAGTCTTTTAGCACCAAAGGCATTACCACACATACACTCTTTAAACACAAAGGCTTACATGTAAAAGAATGGGAATCTTGCTGAACATTCAAAACTCATTTTTGTCTGGGGGAAACCTGAACTGAAAGCACTTGGGAGCAATAAAGATCTAGAAGTAACACCCAAGATTCCTAAGACTCATTTCTCTAAGTTTGATTCCCATTTACTGCAAGAATTTACACTTTCCTTAAAAGTCAAGCTCAGATCATTCTGCTCAGATCTCCTCTCCAAGAGTTGCAGTTATAGCTCTCACCTTCCCAGCTGGAAAGCTCAGTAAAATGCAACCCTCCATACACTGAGGTTTTGTCTATTCTCTGAATCTACTTAATTAGGATGAGAAGAAACAGGCCTGACAGGTGAGGTGCAAAGCTCTGAGGTAACAGACTCTGCTAGAACTTCGGAAAATTAAACACTTCAAAAAGATATCACATACTTTGCATAAGACAAGATGCAAAGCACATGGGAAAAAAATCAACAGAGAGCAAAGACTTTCCTTCCACAAGACAAGTAGGAGTGGGCCTACATATAACACAATTATCTTCCCGAAACTTTTCCCTTCAGTTTTACTTCCCAATATTGGCAAGTTACTGAAGTATGCAGAGCTCAGTCCTTAAGCACAAAAATCACTCTTACAAAAGCAAAAAATATTTGGCAGATAAATCCTGTGCTTAGATCATATAGACCATGAACTTGGAATCACTTTTAATTTTCCTTTTATTACAATCAAAAAAGTCACTATCCTTTAAGATGCTTCCAAGAAAAGGGTACATTTGTGATTATCCACAATAATGGTTAGTGACACCCTGTCACAGCAATTTAACAGGACAGCTACACCGTTCTGTTAGCAGGAGACATTACACATTAGCAGAAGACAGTAGGCCATACTGTCTAGGACACAGGATAAGCACCATCATGAGACTGGTGATGTCACTGGATAACCTGCGACCTCACATATTATCCAATACATCATGCTGTCCTGGTTTCAGAGACCCCCATGGAAGTGCCTCTCAGACCACATCTAGACAGGCCAATGTCCATCAGTATGCAAGAGGATGCCCATCATTCATCGTAACATAAAAGTAAACTTGCATTCAAGAACCAGAAGAACTGAACTTTGTGAAAGACATCGACAACTTAGTCACATTCCCCGCTTCATGCCTGGAAGAAAGCCTGTCTGCATCTCACACTGCTTCATGTGGAATGAGACTCCTGTGACCCTGGTGACTAGCCCAGATGAAAGAGGAGTGCTGACAGTCAGAAGAGATTTCCTTCAGAGTACTTCATCCATAATTCAGCCATTAACAACTATATAACTGCAGTGACTGTAGGAAGAATTAACTGTCTGTTATACTGAAAGCACTTATCTTTAATTGTGTTGGCTTCCTACTTAAGCCACAAGACTTTTCTTCTGCTCAAGTGTCAGTCCCTTCGAAAAATAAAAAAGGTATGAAGCTCATCTAATAAATACAATTAATTTAACTTCATTTTTAATCACTCAAAAAAGGCTGAATGTGATTACTGTATGTCTTTCCCACTTTCCTCACCTCCTGTGCAATTAATTTTCACGTATTATATCACAATATAGTCTATAACATAGAAAGGAAATATTTATGCACTTGCTTTGCTCCAAGTTTTTACAGGCATTTCTGATTCAAGAAGCTAACACAAAAATAGTACTACTTTTGACCATGTACAGTGAGTCATATTCTCTGAAGGAGCTGCAAGTATAAAGGGAAAACTAAGACACAGAAAACACAACGTAATGCTAAAACTTGCCCAGGACTCTAGCACCAAGAAACTTTGTAAACACAAGCTGCAAGTGTCCTAGAGCATATTCCAATTTCATACACAAGGCAGATTATGTGGCTCCACCAGAAGCACCTAAAATTATCCATTAGTTCTTTGCACTACGGCTGAGTTTTCTCTGGATTTTCCAAGAAGTAAATTTAAAAGGAATACCCTAAGTATTACAGCATTACAGCTGACGACTGCAGAAACAAACTTAATGAAGTGTTACTACCAACAGGTAACACTCCTCCACTCTAGCTGTGAACTCAAAAGAAGGTCTTGATAGAGTACCCCAAAGATATGTCTATGATACAATATCCCAAACACAGACATCCTTAAGATGACAATGAAAGCTCTTGCTTCCTTTCACCTCACAGGACCATCAAGATTACTCATATGATCAACAGCAGTACACGGTATCCTTCAGCAGTTTGGAAGCTTCACACCAAAGGCAGGAAGACTTTCTCACAGAGACTGCTACCGGCAAGGCAATTTTGCAGCTTCGTTACTCTCATCATTTGAGGAGCCAGTAAGAATTTTTCAGTGTACTGCACATAATCCTGTATCTGGATGACATTCTTCATCAGGTTCAGACACGGTAGATTGTCATGTCAATCACAGCAACTGCCAGAGATGGATGATGCCACAACTTTCCCAATATGTCAACATACCTTCCGTGCTTCAGAAGCACCTTGGCAGCAGGAAGCACATGCTAACAGTGATGTTTTGTGATCAAACACTTATTTAGCACAAAAAAAGCACAGAATCAGGCATATTTTTTTTTGTGGAAAGTGAAGGTTTAAGCCATTTCACTCAGACCTTAAAAATACTATTTTCCATTTCTCAGTTTGCTGCCTGGAAAGGTGAACAATAAATCTTTCCTTGAGACATTAAAGAAACTATTTAGGAACATAATGTGCAGATACATTACTGAGAAAAGCATCCTAGCTGCAACACCTTCAAGTCAAAACTCTCAGTTTAACAACTGCTCCATGGAAAACTATTCGCTCAAAGTAACAGCATCTTTTGTGTCCTACTCTTCCTCTGAAAAGAGGGTGAGTGACTATGGATACAACAGAGTGCAGCAGGCTGGAAAGATTAACTTCTTTCAGTTTTAATGAAATTGCACAATTTGAAATTTCATCCTGAAACCAACACTTTCTAAAAGAAGTTTGTTGACTGAAACAAGAATGCAGTAATCTTTACAGAATCCCACAGAGCAGCTGATTGACATTCTTTCTAGTCCAGTCCCTTTAATGAAATTTAAAGATATCAGAACACTTTAAAACAGAACTAACAAAAGGCAGTCAGGCACTGGAACAGATTCCCCAAGAAAGCAGTCATAGTACTGAGCCTGACGAGAGTTTAAGAAGCATTGGGAAACACTCTGAGGCACATGCTGCGGTTGCTGGGGTTGTCCTGAGTAGGGCCAGGAGCTGAACTTGGTGCTTGTGGGTGCTTTCCAACTCAGGATATTCTGTTATCTCCACGAACTGAGTTGCCAATTGATTTTTACATTCATAGCAGGTTAAAACAAAAAGTTAATGGACCGAAACATATCAATGGAAGTTATTTTAAAGAACTAGGACAAAAAGCCACAAAAATATATAAAAATAGTAACAGAGTAATTCTTGGTATGTGTTTAATGAAGAACTGAATCCATTTGGAAGCTATGTATGTTTATACAAAATAAAAAAACAAAAACAAACCCCACACAAACCCCAAACCCTCAACAAACATGACCCCCCAAACCAAACTACATCTTTTCCTCCTTAGCAAACCAGATTCAGGTAAGAGACATGCTCCAACAGATTGTGTGCTGTTTTTTAGGATGCAGCACAGTCTTTGAGAACATTTTGTATTGTTGAACCTTGCATAGTTAAACGGTTCAGATTCTGCAAAGTAAAGCAATGTTCCAAATTTTAAGATAGTGATAAGAAGACACTGTGATTGAAGTCCTGTTGTAGCTATTTACGTTTGGACCTTTACCCAAGAAAGTGGATGAAAAATGCTTGCAGTAGCACTAGGGGATAAGCTATATAGATAAATCTATAGTCCTTTCCCACCTTTCATTACTAGATATGTGAGACTGTGATACTTCACTGCTTCCTCATTTGTATTTTAGTTTGTATCTTACATAGAACAGAGACTATTCTATGCTAATCAAAATAAGCACCACATATTTTCCAGGACATCTATTTTAAAGTTCCCCTCTCTAGCGTTCATAACAGAAATCTGCCCCAGGAGACTGGCAGCACTTACTTTTTTGCAATCTGAAAACACTGGAAGGAGAACCCAATAATTCCAAATCCTCACCTCTGATGATACCGTTGTATTTCCAATCATATGATTCCGCACATAAAAATGCTAAACATATGCAACTGTTATCCACTCCAAAACTACATACTCCCATTATGATGGAAAATGATGAGAAGTAACTCACGTGCGATTTAAAGTAAGGATACAGAAGGGACAACTGAAACAGCCTTCTCAAACGAGCTTATAGACAACAGCATCAGACAAAAGCAGCAGATCTTTAAGCACTTCGAGTACCAGCAAGAAGAAAAGACAGCAGTTTAGGAGTAGCCTCTCTATTTGAACAAATAAGAGAAGTGACAAACAGTGATAGTGTGTCATACACAAAGGGCTGAGCTCTCCAACTTCAGCCTGCCTGTGGTTCAGCCTTTCCTGGACATGCTGCTGATGTAAAAAGAAATCCAGTATCCCATCTGATGCTGTTTCCCCCATTCCTTTCGCTAGCTACTCCCATTTTATTGTGGCCCGAGGGCAAAGCATCCATGGAGAAAGAGGGAAAAGGCACGTGGACAACACCCCCATGAAACACTGGCAAAAGCAGTGAAGTGGAACTGACAAGGGAAAATACCGTTTCCTAGTGTCCTACTTACCAAATCAATCAGAAATCAACTCCAGCAATTAAGTGATAATGAATTATTGATGACACTCACTCTGGGGAACTGAGCACTTACCAGCATTTATGAAACTAAAGAAAATGAGGTGGATAAGTGGTATCACCATTTTGCATAAGGCACAGAGCAAGACAGACAGCAAACAATTTCCCTGACCTTACGCACTGCCAAGGATCGCCGTTATCTCTAGGACGATGTGTTAGTTCTATTTGTACATGATCACACATTGCCTTGATTTCTGTTCCACTTTACCCATGTGTAGTGTATTCCTACTTCAGAGGGGCATAGTGAGCACTCCACATACAAAATTCAATAATTTCAGTAACCACATCCTACTACCATTTCAGAGGCAGGGGGGAAAAAGCAAAAGGTAGTAAAATTGGAGCCAGGGAAAAACCACTTAAAAATGCAATCTACAGCATATGCTCAGTGGCAGAATTTGCCCTTGAGAAAGTAAAGAAGATATCCAAGCCTTACTATTTGAAGATACTTTAAGTCTGTGCATATTGTGTCTTTAAGGCAGCCAACTTTTTCGCTACTGCAAATATATTCAACTAGAAACTCAGCAGAAAGCCAAGGAATTCAGTCTTGGATTTAAAACACTCTTGCCAGCCACTCAAGGCTGTCAGTAATACCACATAGGAACATTTCCTATCACTAACAACATAAAACTAATCTAGGAAAGGGAACTCACTCTGCTCCTGCCATACTTCACACCTTAGCTTTCCAACTGATGCTATTATCTATTTCTACCACTAAAACCCAAACAGACACAAGGGGATGTGAGCATTCACTGCACATTATCTATCCTGCTTTACAAATTAGTAGCCATATATCATCCAACTGGCATTAAACATCACAATACCACTTTAAACACCACAATGGTTAAATGCTAGTGTGCTGACTCCTGGTCAGCTCCCTGATAGGAATGTTGGCAACAGAAGCTTCAGGAGGAGGAAGATCGATGTCAGTACTTGTGACATAGTCCAGCCTGGCAGACAGAATGCCTTTCAGGAAAGTGTAGCTTTCTGTATGGAATCTGAGAAGACCAGAGACAGGGTTTGGCCCTGCCACAGATGTCTTGTATGATCATATTACTCTGCTTTTCTTGGCTTCAGTTTTCCTTATCTGTTAATGACTACTAATGCTCTCCTATCCCAGGGGAAAACTGCAAGCATCCATAATTTATGTTTCCACGCTACTCAGATGCTGGGGAGATGGGTACCTGAAGATACACATTAATCAGTAGTTTTCCAAATATATAAACTGTTTTGTAAGAAGTACAGTGAACCCTCGAAATTTGCGGGAGTTGGGTCTCCTCTGATACCACGAATCCCCTTTTCCACAAGGACAGGCACATCAAGAATATGCAAATAAGCCACACCCATCACCCTGCCACCCTAAGTCCCAGAGTGCTGGAGGGCATTCCTGGCACCTCCCCACACCCTCTCACGGCACAGGGGAGCAAAGAGAATCTCTTTTGCCCCTACTCCGCCCACAGAGCCCCTGGGGAATCTACTAGGTTCCCTGGTGCCCACCGGACTCTCTGGTGGCAGCAGCATGGTGCCAACACCCTCAGGGGCTCATAGAGCTACAGAGCTAGCTAACCCTAACCCTAGCCCAGCCCTGCAAGGGGTGGACAGAGACTGCCAAGCCCAGCGGACACTACCAAGCTAGGTGGAAATGACTGAGCCTGGCAAGAGACTGCCGTGCCCGGAGGAGACTGCTGAGCACGGTGACTCTATTGCAATGGGCAGCAGGAGCTGGACCTGGGACAAGCAGTGGTGGCACCTCCCACAGACCCATGCTCGGCAGAGGGAGACCTGCCACAGCCCTGCAGCAAGCAGCTCTCAAAATGCTGACACCATATAACCTTTACAACACTCATAAGGAAGGGACTCTGGGAGGTCCCTGAGAGCCACTCCAGCAGGGCAGCAGCAACACTCTGTGCGCCAACAGAAAAACCCTGTGAGGAATTGAGGAGTTTTTGCTGAAAAAAACCCCGAGAGGAGGCAAAAAAGCAAAACCGGAACGGCGAATATGCGAGGTATGACTATAATAAAAAAAGCAAAGTATTAAAATTAAAGCACATCCATGTATCTTGAATCATATGTCCATTAAGGTGGGAAAAGACGTATGATCATTGAGTCCAAATATTAACTGACAAGACCACTACTAAACCATGTCCATAAACACCACATCCACACATTTTTTGAACACTTTTAGGGACAGTAATTCCACCACTTCCCTGGTCAACCTGTTCCAACGTTTGACAACCCTTTCAGTGAACAGATTTTTCTTACTTTCAAATCTAAATCTCCCCTGGTGCAACTTGAAGCCATTTCCTCTTGTCTTATTGCTTATTACCTGTCTACCTCACCTCGCTACAACCCTCTTTCAGGTAGAAAGCAGTACGATTTCCCCACAAGCCTCCTTTTCTCCAGGTTAAGCAATCTCAGCTCCCTCAGCCAGTCCTAACAACAATTGTACTCCAGACCCTTCACCAGCTTTGTTGCCCTTCTCCAGATATGCTTCAGCACCTCAGTGTCTTTCTTGTAGTGAGGACACCAAACACAGGATTTGAGTTGTGGCCTCACCAGTGCTGAGTACAGGGGGATGATCACTGCCCTGGTCCTGCTCATCACACAATTTCTGAAACAAGCCAGGATGCCATTGGTCTTCTTGGCCACCTGGGCACACTGGTGGCTCAGCAGCTGTCGACCAGCACTCCCAGGTTCTTTTCCAGCAGGCAGCCACTCTTGTCCAAGCCTGCAGTGTTGCGGGGGGTTGTTGTGACTCAAGTGCAGGACCTGGAACTTTGCCTTGTTAAACATCACACACTTGGCCTTGGCCCATCTATTCAGCGTGTCCAGATCCCTCTACAGAGCCTTCCTACTTTCCAGCAGGTTAACACTTCCACTGGACTTGGTTCTGTCTGTGAACTTACTAATTTCCTCAACAGTAAACAGGCAAAGTTATGAGCAAAAATCTTTGAGCAGGTATGCAGCTAATATACA
Source organism: Pitta sordida (assembly GCA_013390025.1). Taxonomy (NCBI): domain Eukaryota; kingdom Metazoa; phylum Chordata; class Aves; order Passeriformes; family Pittidae; genus Pitta; species Pitta sordida. The sequence goes on from WEKX01018792.1 coordinate 58,552, forward strand.
GTTCAGAGATTCCGATTAAAATACAGGTAAGCCCACGCTGTAACAGATGAAGCTCCAATTTCCCACACTCCTGCCTGGTCAACTACCAATTACAGTAAACCCTCATTACTTCGTGGTTCTAGTATCGCAGGTTCACTTCTTCGCAGGGTTATTTCTCTGCAAAGATGGCACTGTGTTTTGCAGTGCATTTGTGACTGCACATGCACTGACAGAAATAAATATGCAAAGATAGAAAGTCATGAATATGCAGATTAGCCCTGCTCACTGCACCGCCCCCCTCAGCCCTGGCGCACTCTGGCGGTTTGTCAGCTCTGCCTCGCTTGCTGCAGTGTGAAGAGATGGCAGGCACGGCACACCACAAAAAAACCCCTTCATCACTCAGCTATGCACGCCAGTGCTGGGACCCGCCCACCCAGCTGTCCCAGACATCATGTCTACCCTGAGAGTGTGTAAATCATGCCCTGAGGGATACAGGGGGACCCACTCGCCTCCAGGACTCCACGAGTGCATGTTTAAAAACAGCTCGTGCTGCGCTTGGCTCTCCCAGATACCAGGCTGGCTGGTCCCAGCGGCTTGGGCAGAAGCGGGGGTGAGTGACCAGCCATGCCTGGCCAGGTGCTGCAATAGCCCATCACCATGGGAATGGGGCTGGCTCAGTCAGTGCCCAAGCAGGATACGGTGGCACTGCGCCGCAGCCATTCGCAAGCACAGCGCCAGTTTTCTGCAGGAAATCTGTCTTTGTGGCTCTGTGGCTTTGCCTCTCCCTCTCAACCATGAGCAAAAGCCTGGGCCCCATCTTATTTCCCGCTGGTCAGGCCCCGCCGCCCAGGAGGAAGCAAGGGTGAGCGCGTGGGTGCCCAGGCATGCCTGGCCAGGTCCTGCAACAGCCCATCACCATGGGAACGGGGCTGGCTCAGTTAGTGGCCAAGCAGGTGCTCTGAGGGTCCCACCTAAAATTCCCAGAGAATCCCCAGCACAGCCATGGCCACTACACAGCTTTCAGCAGTGGCAGCAAAAGGGGATTAAACCTGGCAACCAGCATGAGCCTGGCTCCTGCACGGTGGCAGGCGGCACTCCCACGCCCTGGTGGACACAGTAGAGTGGGTGGGTTCCCCTTGGCGGGTGCCAAGCTGGGGACAGCAGGGCAGGTGGATCCCAGCACTGGTGGGCACAGCCAAGCAGCAAAGGGGTTTTTTTCCTGGCATGGCATACCCACAGAAGCCGAGAACCTCCTGTCCCTTTGCACCGCGGAGAGTGGGGCAGAGCCGACACACCATCAGAGTGCACCGGGGCTGAGGGGGGCAGTGCAATGGGTGGGTCTAATTTTCATATTCATAAGTTGCCTATCTTTGAGGAGCAAGGGCTTCATGGGAGCCAGGGAGACCCATAATAATCAAGGGTCGACCATAGTTCATGTAGTGACTCACTAGAGGAAACCTCAAGTCATTTTATATATAGAAATTAATTGTTCTTTATTTACACTCATATGGTCTCAATAAGAATACCTGGGAGTCAATTTCTGTTTTCCTATTGCACCTACCCTTCACTTTAATTTAACGCTGGGATGTGATTTGTGGGAGGAGAAGGGAACAACTTGGGAAGCTTGTTCAAAAACAGATTATGAATCTATACATTTCAAAGTATCCAAAAACTTCTCTGCCCTGGAAACATGCACTGACTAGGTCTTGGTACAGCTGCTTACACCTAGGGTTTAATTTGGACAGTTGAGCTCAAACAGTTCTATAACCAAAATGTTTACTACAACATCTCAATAATACAGCTTTTCCAACACAAGAGGCCAACACAGTCCTTCCAAACTGAAGTAAACAACACTGGAACAGTAACTAAATCTATGTCAAGTTAGCTTTCTTACAGGGATGCGCAAGCAGCTTGGAAGGCTTGTGTTTGCAAACACTTAATTTATTCCCCTTCCAAGGGCCAGATTGGCAAAGGTGCAAAGACTGTTCTGTTTCCTCAAGGTCACTGCTCCTTTGAGATATCCCACATCAGACACACTTCCTGTCCAAAACGAAGCTAATGACCAGATATTTTTTTAGAGGTCAAAATCATCTAGAAGTTTATATCTTGGGACTTCTCACTGGGTAAAAAACTGGCTGCAAGGCCAAGCCCAGTGGGGAATGGAATTCCATCCAGCTGGTGGTCAGTCACAAGTGGTGTTTCCCAAGGGTCTGTACTGGGGTCAGTTCTGTCTGATGTCTTTATTAACGATCTGGATGAGGGGATGGAATGCCCACTCAGTTTTCAGACAACAGTGAGTTGGGCAGGATCATCAATGTGCTGGAGGGTAGAAAGCTCTGCAGAGGGATATGGACATGCTGGATCAATGGGCCAATTGCGTAAGAGTCCTGAGGGAGCTGGGTTCATTCAATCTGGAGAAAAGGAGGCTCATGGGGTGTTTACTGCTCTCTACAACTACCTGAAAAGAGATTGTATCAAGGTGGAGGTTGGTCTTTTCTCCCATGCAACTGCCAGCTGGAATGGATATAGACTCAAGCTGTGTCAGGGGAGCTTCAGGCTGGATATTGGGAAGAAACTTTTCAATGAAAGGGTAGTTGAGCATTGGAACAGGCTGTCCAGGGAGGTGGTGGAGTCCCCATCCCCGTAAGTATTCAAGAAATGACTGGACATGACACTTAGTGCCATGGTTTAACTGACATGGTGGTGCTCAGCAAAAGGTTGGACTTGATCTTGGAGGCTTTTTCCAACCTTGAAGATTCTAGGATTCCAACGGGGTTTAATTTTAACAGGATCTGATGGGCCTTACACAGGTTGATTTTATATAAGCCCAAAGGAAGTTACATTGATCACTTCTTCAATTGGAAAGCTTGTTCACAACAGAGGTATGTGTAATTTTGCAACTTCTGATAAGCAAATAAGGCACATTGTAGGGAAAAATTAGCTAAGCCTTGCTTCACAAGCTGAAGACAGTTTCCCCTGAGACTACTCACAAGGAGCTGTGGCACAGAGCAGGTCAGCAACCCTGGATCCACCTGCAGTTAGGACAAGAATATCCTGCCAATGATCAGAACTGCTTTTTGTGTTTTCAGATTTTATTTGACTCAGCTAATTGGCCATTAAGCTCATATAGAGTGGACATTTATCTACAGATAACACAAGGAAATTGGAAAGTAAGCAGCCTGAGGCCACCCTGAATACTGTTAACCAAATAGCAAGGCAGAGCTCAATTAAAACAATTAATCAGGAAACCTATATAGTCCACTGGCAGATTTTCAAGGATCCCATTAGAAATGCTGGATGTTCAATCTGATTAGACACTGAAATCTAACTCATGTAGAATTCATAAATACAAAAAGAGCCTTTAAGTTTGAAAGCCTGAACGTTACCAAAGCTGCAGCAGAAAGAGACACTGGGCATTTCCCCTATAACTAATTTGCACAGTTTCACCTAAGAATGGCAAAAGTTTTCTAAACTATATTGACAAAAAGTGATGAAAAGGCATAGCTGTGCAAACCTATGTCATTGAGTGCCCACCACTTCTGGGTGGATTCTGTTGACGTAACAAAGACACAATTTCATATGCTTTCATATGCTACCTCAAAAGAGCCTACACTCAGGACCTCAGAAGCAGGAGTACTCAAAGAAATGTCTATTAGTACCTCAATTGATAAAAATGATAGGCATTTTAAGCACTTGAAATTACAGTGCAAACAGGAAATTATGCTGTAAAATATTGTTTCTCATTTTACGAAAACTTGAAGAAGGAAGAAAAATGGCTATTGTGCTCTCAGTCTCACAAAGTCACTGAAATTATTCTGGATCCTTTTTTTAGCAAATGTTGAAATGAAAAAAAAGTTCTGAAAAACTGTGATGCTGTTATCAATCCTTAAAGGGGAAAAAACCCCACCCCAAACTGAAAACACTCTACTTCAAGCTTGCAATTTAGAAGCTGACAGTCCTCATGCAAGACTTTCAGGGTATAAAAGGTACGGCCAATTTGTATTGTTTATAAATACTCCTAGGAACTCTACTATCAACGTCCTTTTCATCTTCCAGTTAGTGTTCTAGACCACTTGGATTTTTGGTCAGAAGTACAGTCCTGATTTGTTCATCACACATGGTAGCTCCTTTTTCAAAGAAGGAAAAAGAGTCAGTTCCTGACACTTATATACTGCTTGCAGATGATAGGCAGAAGTCCTCTGTCTGACTGCGAAAAGATAAATGTTTGTGGTTTGATTAAAAATTCAGGCTGAAATACTACAGGGATTCACATTTCTCTTACCTTCACTCCTTACTGATATTCAAAGCAGTATATTCACAAGATTGAAAATGCCTAGTAAGTGGAGGTAGGTAGCCCTTTTAGGAAAGGGCTACCAAACAAACATTTCTTAGAGAATGTAAATCAGAATTCCAACAGAACGTGATTTAATAAAGGGCAAGTTTAACATGAAGAACTTTGGTTACATAGTAAAGTGAATGATTTCTTAATTTAAAAGTTCACGATATTTGGGGTTTTTTTACAATTCTACCTGTACCTCCATTCATGCTTTCATTTCACTTACAATCACGTACTGAAATTCAGCCAGCACTTTAAGACATGTGACTAAACATCAGCCACATCGGTTGTTTTCCTCCCTCTCCACTTTCTTTCCACCTTTCAAAAACTTGCTGAAAGAAAAAAGGAGCTTTTTTGAGTTTGAAAGACAGCAATCACCACAAACACACTGTTGTTCCTCATTAGCCAATTCTCAATTATGCCTAATTAGTTTAATGACTTAGTCTTTTAAAAGCGATTGAGTAGTAAGTACAGTTTTTCCAGACTTCAGCATTTCAAGTGTAGTCTGTTTTCTGCCAGCCTGAGCAGATCTTGGTCTCAGGATGTGTAGTGTGCCTTTCCAGATCTCTGCACAAACAAAGATGTTGAGGTTTTCCATGATGCCAAGGCCTTAAAAACACACGGTTTTTGCTGTTGATCAGATCATGGAAGACTTAGTTTGGCATCCCAAAGTAAATAGTAACCGTGTTTCATAAATGATCCCTGAGAAACCGAGTATGTGCTTAAGATACACAATTGACTTGTAAAACCTTATCAGAAACTGAGGAAGACCAAGACTCAAGCAGTCTGCTCTAACTAAACACAATCTTCCAAACTCAGCTACAGTGAAGTCCCAGAGAGCCTAAAGCTGGGCCTTAATACACAACACAGCTAAGAAATAGAAAGGGTGGGCATGCAGAAGATGATCAAGCACAGCACTGTATGATCATCCTATGCATCAAAGTTTCCTCCATCAGCAATTTCAAATTTCATTGAATGTAAGTTTTAAATCAGAAAGAAACATGGTGTGAACCACAAAGCAGAGGAACGGCACTCTCACTCCAGAATATCAATAGCAACTGAAACACTAGGCTGCAGCCAAAGGAAGGTGGCAGAGAGACACAAAGAATTTGTAATAGGTAGAGGCAAGGGAAAAACAACAATTCTTAACTGTAGGTTTGGACTACAGACACATACAATCCTATATACAATAGGTATAGTTACAATATGTAAACATGCCAGTTTCTTTCTTTTATAAGTATAGAGGCACGATGAGGAAATCCACGGCTAGCACTATGCATCAATAGGTACAATTTCTGGTGAGTACATGACATAAAAAGGGGGGAAAAAAAGGATACTGAGATGCAAGGAGGAAGGAGGTGACGCAAATTGTCCGTGGAAAGAAGCAAGTAAAGACTAAGTCATCAGCATGCAACTTCAGAACAAAAGAAAAAGGATACAGGCAAAAAAGGAAAGAAGTTTGAATTTGACAAGAAAGGGATTCACAGTATAGGAAATAATGGCAATTCTTACCTGTAGAATTTTAGCTAAGCTTATACGAAGACCAACAGAAACATTTAATAGGCCTTGACACAACTTATTCTTACGTTAGAACAGCAGCAGAATAGTAGGCCAAAGACTGAACTAGCAGCCTCAAAACACCAAGCTGAAGTACAGTTGACCCTCTTTTATCATGGTACCGTGGGTCTGTTCCCACCCCCCGGACATACCCCCCCCTCCCCCACAAAACCCTCTGTCTGCATTGATAGGCAGCTCATTAATATGCAAATTTTCCGCACCCTCTCGCACCACCCCCCTCAGTGTTTGTGTTCACACTTCCTGCTGCCCACGGTCATCCCATGCTGGGAAAAAAAACCTTTTCCACTTGACCAGGGACACTGGTGCGGGCAGCCACCCGTGGTCCAGCCATGCTTGGGGTAGATGTGGTGTCTGGTCTTGGACATCATGTCTACCCTAAATGTGTGTAAATCACAGAATATTCTGAGTTGGAAGGGATCCACAAGGATCATCGAGTCCAACTCTTCAATGGCACCATTGCCTCCCTAGCAGGAATTGAACTCTGTCTCCCGCATGAGGGGTGGGGACACTCACGTGAGCAGCGGCTCAGGATTCCCTGGATCCCACACTAGCTGGACCCCACCGCGAGGCTGAGCGGCCAGCCATGCTTGGCCAGGTCCTGCAACAGCCCATCTCCATGGGAATGGTGCTAGCACAGTAGCCAAGAAGACGTTCTGAGGGTCCCACCTAAAATTCCTGGAGAATCCCTGGGGTGGCCATGGCCACTCCATAGCTTTCGGCAGTGGTGGCAAAATGGGTTTAAACCCAGGCAGGCACAGCTCCTGGGTGACGGGCAGCCATCACTTCTGGGCATGGGGAGCAAACTCTGAGCGGTCCCCAAGCGAGTGTGAGGTCCCACTCCCCTGCCCCACAGAGTGTGGCCATCCCACCCCATGGGATACATGCACAGACGCAAAAACTCTGCGAAGAACGGGATCATGAATGAGAAGTGAGTACAGTGAGGAAAGAAATAAATCTTGCCCACATTCACACTGCTGATGAGCACTACAATCTGGAGTAGATTCTACAGCACTCAGACTCTGAACAGCTCTGCCCAAAATACAAGTCTTCAGTTGACACAGATACATATGGCTGGCAACTGTGTTCTGGAGCTATAAGCATCACCTGACTAGTTAACAATTGAAGTGATAAATTCATCCGATATATATAAAGCAATAAAAAGGACTCCAAGGAATTAAGAAATCCAAGCAAAAAGTGATACTTTGTAGCCAGAATTCACAACTTAATTTTTAATGGACCCACAACCTACTTGCTACAGTAACGTTATTGCAATTTATCAAAAACATAGATAAATCCTCTCAGGAAAATGTTACTTAAAACTGAACTTATCATCTAACAAATCCAGCTGTTTCAAAATAGACCAACATATGCCACCTCATCTGTTATAATTGGTTTCCATCTAAAACCTTCACTCAGAGAACACTGAACCAGGAATCTCCCCCACTATGCTCCCTGGGAGCCATCTGTAATCTGTCTGAGCAAATGAAAAGTAACAACACAAAACCAGAGACCCACAGCAAGGTGAGGCACTCAAGGATTTTCCTCTAATTTAAAAGAGAATAAACAAATCAAGAACACTGCCAAAAATAAAAATAGCAGTAAACCTCCCCAAAATTGTATTTTTGTTTCTGTTGAAACAAACTATTGTGTAACAACATCACACTTCAACCATATTCAACTTATACACGTCCCAATTGTTAATAAATTAAACCTCACAGCCTCCCCCAGAGATAATAAATCCATTTTAAAATTGAAGCCTCATGGCTAAGAGAACACAGTACCAGCACCTCTGTAGATCTGCTATGAGTTAATCAGCTCCAAATCCTAAACAATCCCCCATTTTAGTAGTTTCACAGCCACATCACATTCCATTCATGACCTCATCTCTATGTTCACTGTGACGTCACACACTGTGACAGAACAACTTCCTCAATCATTTACAGATATACAGAGAGCAGCTGTGCTTGATATGTTTTAATTGTGACAAGTTCACAGTTGTCCAGAACATGGCAGGAAGAAGGCTTAAGGATCACAGAGGCTCCACCAGCCACTCCACCACACTCCCAAAACTGCTTCCATTTTCATTTTGTTCATCTGGGCTTTTTTGATTACCCACCCACATAATTCTCCAGTCTTTCTACACATTTCTCACACTAATAGAAACTACTTATTATTTCTCTCAAACTTTCAAAGAGGACATATTTGATAGATGCAACTAAATGAAGTATCTGGTTCCGTAAGTTCCTTTGCAACCATGAAGTGGTTAAGCGGTATCTGCATAAGCAGCCGAGAACAACAAGCAGAGACCAATACCTCCATTCAGAAATCTCACTGCCTCAGCATTTCCCACGTGCAAATTAGAACACAAACACACACCAGAACCAATCAGCATTACACCATCTACTCCTGCAAAAGGACTTTTCCGTCCTGATAGACAACACTGCATGCCATGGAAGGTTGGCCTGAAATGCCTTTTAGCCTGGCAATTTCACTAGCACAAGAGGCTGCATGAAAAAAACCAAATGTGATCAAGTTACTGCAGCTCACAAGTTTCTACACGTCAAATATACAAATATCTGGACACACAGTCCATGGCAACGTAAAGCCCCACTGGTTACATGTTAAAAATTCATTATAGGAGATACAATTAATTTAGGTAATTTTTTTCTGCAGGAGTGTCTATAAAGGGATTTAGGGATATTTTTTGTTTGTTTTTCTTAAGCTACTTGTTTAAATTTTCATCTTTGTGGTTTCCTTGCTTTTGGGGGGCTATATATATATATTATACCCCGTCCATCGCGAGGAACAGGACATGCCAAGGGCATCGCGAAATGCTAAACTCGCAAAGAAGCGCAGGTCGTTAATATGCATGCAGGTCACGCCCATTGCTCCACCCCCCGGAACTCGAGTGGTGCAGACAATTTTCTGTTTCTCCCCTCGGGCTCTGTGAGCAGGGGGGAGCAAAGGGAACCGTTTCTGAGGGGCTCCTGCGACTGTGTGTGCTCGCAGTCCAAACCCCACACCGCTGCTTCCCCCCCACACTCCTCGGCCCGGCCCCGGTGCTCGCGCTGGCCCCAGGGGCCCCATGTCGCCCCACGGGTGCTCGCCCCGCCTCTGCAGCGGGGAAGGGCTGTCCATGAGCTCTGGTCAGCATTCTTGGAGCCTGGAAAAACCTTAACTTTGCAACATTGCGATACCCCGTGCGCTTATGGTGGGGTGGGGACTTCGGTATTGAAGTTTCTTTCCCTTTAAAATTCACCAGTCCCGGTAGAGGCAGCACTGCCTGGGCTTTGACTGGGCTTTGAGTAACAAAGAATGACATGTCTTGTGGTGGTGCTGTGCTGGGTCTCAGCGGAGCACACAGGAGCGGGTCAGGGACCGGGTCAAGGTGTTGCAGGGCTCTAAACGCCACTGTGAGCTGCAGTAAATCGTACGCTTGCTGCCACTGCGCCGCGCGCTCGTCGCCGCTGCGCCATGCGCCCGAGCCACTGCACCACGTGCTCGCTGCTGCTGCCGCACGTGGGGCTGCCAGTGTGGGCACAATCACAATTTGGTCTGTGGGAGCGACCGCAGCAGCCCAGAGAAGCCCACAGGGTGGGGGGGTGTAGGGGTCAGGTTGGTATGGGAGTTTCTTTCCCTTTAACATCCATCGGTCCCATGAGAGAGGGGCAGCGCTGCCCATACGGCCCCAGAGGGCGGGGGAACAGAAGCCCCCTCCCAGCACACAGCTTGCCTCACTTTTGTGAGGCAGTTTCCCCGTTCAGGCACGGTGCTACCACTGCAAGCCCCCCTCCCCACAGGGCGGTGTGAGTCCCGCCCCACAGGCACCACGGCACCGCCCCTCTGCAGAGCAGAGTCAACTGCGCATGTGTCCGGTGGCTAGACTCGCAAACGGCTGAATCATAATTGCGAAAAATTTGCTTTGCAAATGGGCGAAGTCGTAATGGAGAAGTCGCGATGCAGTGGGGATTCACTATATATGTGCTCCCACTCAAAAATTCTAGAGCAGTCAGTAAATTTATGATGGACTGATTATACTAATGGCTGACTATACCATTACATCCAGCCGTTATCTATTTACATTTCAGGCAAGGGGCAGTCTGTCATTCAATGTTTCACTTAAGAGGTACTTTAAGTACCATCATTAAACATGTTTTCACTTAAAATACTCTATTCTACATCTTAGCACAGCCCATTACGAGATCCTGCCAGAAGAGTCAAGTTTTAACACTTGAAAAGACAAAAATGCCCAAACCCAACCACTGAGACCCAAGATCTTCCTCCTTATTTTCAAAACCTATCAGCTGATAATGAAACTGTTTTCAAATGCAGATCCTGAAAATGCCAGTTGAAATATTTATCACTGAGTGACTTCTAGTAAAGGTAGAATGCCCACATCTTCAGTCTGCTGCAGATAAGACAACAGAACAGCCTACAATTAATAAAACTCATCAACTTCCATAAATGGACAAAACACTGAAATGGAAAGCACTGCTACTACCACAGCAGATCGAACAGTACGAATTTTTCAGACCTACTTCATTATTGCATTTTTGCTTACACAGACACACACAGAATAACTACAGAACAGGATATTTCACAGAAACTATTCTGCCAAAATTTACCATTCTGGAAAAATATAATTAAAAAACACGTTATGTCTCCAGGTGATAAATTAATTTGTATTAGGCCTTCTTACACTACTGCCCTGAAACACCTGAACTTCAGCTCATTTCTTCACTCCTGCCTAACAAACCATCATCTCCCTGTTAAATCTACCAGATTTACAGCAAAGAGAGACATTTCATTCCTCACCTAGTAGACATACAAATGAAAGCACGGTGCAGGTTCCTGGTGTCACAATAAAACCACTATAGAATCACCAGGAAATTTTGGCATGCAAAGAGGTTTGGAGCTTGCTGGTCACACAGGGTATCCTGCACAACAGACTGACTGCATTCTTGTAACAATTTATGTCACATTTGTATGAAAGGTCCATTTTTACCACCTACTTTCTAGTTAACGATCTCCCCTTCCTATCACAACATGTGACCACAACATCGCAATCATGCTTCCACCCTCGTAACTTGGCAACTGCAGACTACTGTTGCGGCAAAATTATCCCAGGAGGGATGGGATGCCTGGAAACTCCTCAGCCCTGCAACTCCCCACATCCAAAGAGAACAAGAACCTACTTAACTCTAGCCCAGACGTCACTATTCAAAAACCCTCCCCCAAATCATCCTCTCCTTACTTCAGCCCTTATATAAAAAAGGTACTTGCAGTAGTATAGTGTGACAACAGCCTCAAACATCAAATGTCCAATAAGCAGAAACTGATTCGAGAGAACTTGTTTGTGGGTTCCAGCTCCTGCAAAAAATCCCACGTTCTCCCCAGCAAAGATGTGGAGCTTGCGTCAAAGTTAGTGCTTCCTGGCTGCCCTCATTGTGACCTCCGGCAGATTTGCATCGTCACCAAATATCACCTATTTCTCCTATTACTTTCCCAAGATGGAATTTTCATGAATTGTCAACTTTACACAAATTCTTGCCCATCTCTCACATGCTGACGTGCTACATGTGCCCACAGACGGTTTGTGCACTGGGAAAGGCAAACACTGGTTATGAAGCACTAGACTCAGTTTAAAAGCTTTTAAGAGGATTGCCTCAAAACTACAAAACAAACTTACTAAATACACAGTACAGACATGAGTCTCCAAGCAGAGAATGGTTTTCTTGCTCTCTTTGCTTATAAAGCAGTAGAAAACAGTACTCAGCAGTGGGGAATACTCTTCCCACGAGTACCTTTCTTTTCTGAAAAGAAATTCTACTCACAGAAATACCACTGAATGTCAGTACAAATGAACACTCATGTAAAGAAATAACGGCTATTTCTTCAGTACCATGTGGAAGTTTTAAGCTAGCAGCCATTACACAATGCAGATTAATGTGGTAACATGACTCCTCCAGTAGCTCCTACCCCTGCTTCATTTTAGGGATGTTCTGGCTTTTTCCAAGCTTTTGAGATGTAGTTGCAAAATGTGATGAAAGCACACGTGCCCCTGCATGTTTATGTTGTCTCTGGAACAGGATTCTGATTCTAACAGTATTAGTCCAAAAGACTGGAGGGAACAAGACACAGAAGCCACCCCTTAACACAGAGCAAGCTGAGCACATTTTAACAGGTATAACATCTACATTATATATTTGACTCATGCCTCAGAAAGGTCCTTACACTGAACTGTGACACCTCAGGATTCCAACTGCGCACTGCCTTTTTATTCTCCAATCAGTTGAAGACTGACATTTTAAAACCTACTTCACAGTTTAAAGAGGAAGGTTTGTAATCCTCAGAAAAAAGCATAATCTCCTTTTTTACGCTCACTTTGTAACTGTAATTTTAAAAGCAGTTAATTTACTTAAATGCTTGTGACTCCTGACATTGTTTCCCTCTAAATTGCATGATATACAGGTTGAATTAGGAAATATATAAATCTATGTTCAAAACATATTTGGTATATTCAGGTTTCTTCCAATTAAAAAACTCCAAATGCATAGGACAGTGGCAGTCAGGATTACAGAACTCATTCTTCTCTTAGGGACTGTTTATATTTTATTGTTTTTTCAGCTGAAATGCACTTTCAATTCACTCAAAGAATCCTTTCCAAAACTCTGTAACTGTGTGTACATCAGCCTGTATGGACCAATACAACAGTATTGTATACAAATAAGTAGATACAAATACAAACAGTAGAAGACAAACAGTAGAAGAATATATAAACATACAATACACAAACAGTAGAAGAATAGATAAACATAAACGTCTGTTTCCCACCTATCAGATCTTCTACATTAATTTAACCCAATAAAGTTGTTAGCCTGAGCTGGTATCAGAAATCCTTGCAGGACCTAACCTACATCCAGGAACTTCTGGGCTGAGACTGAGCCAAAATAAAGCGCTAGAAACAGGGTCACATTACGACATGTACAGGGCAGCAGGAGGGGACCGGAGCTGAGCCTGACCTGCTTATACTGGCAAGCACACGGAGAGATGAAAGAAACTGGGCGTGCATAGAGTGTGCACTGCTCAAGAGCTTGATGAGACTTGAAATGAGGTGGGGACTAGAAAAGGCAAGCACGGTAATCAGGGAGGCTCCTGTGCAAGGAACAGAGGCTAAAACTTCCGATCAATAGTCTCTTTCTGATCAGTTACCAGTTGCAATTACAAACTGCAAGTAAACCAGCCTGGTATAAGTTCACACTACGCATGTAGACAAATTCTTTCCCATGCATATAGGGTTCACAGGATATTCCACGTTGGAAGGGACCCACAAGGATCATCTAGTCCAACTCCCAAGCAAACACCCACACAGGGATTAAAGCCACAACCCTGGAGCCATGGGCACCATGCTCCATCCATCCGAGCCTCATATTGCCTAGACCATGTCACTGAGTTCCTCATCCAGTCTTTTCTTAAACACCTCCAGCAATGGCAACTCCACCACCTCCCTGGGCAGACCATTCCATTGGGGCATCACTCTCTGGGAAAAACCTCTTCCCAACATCCAGTCTAAACCTTCCCTGGCATAGCTTAAGGTCATGTCCTCTGTTTCAGGATGAAAAGCACTACATATTTGATCCAACTATAATATTACAAATAAAGATGGAAATAAAAGACCAAACTTTGCCTTGCAAGTATTCACTGACAATCCAAGTCAGCAGTTAACTCTGCAGGCTAACAGAAAACTCTTTAGACAGGGACACTACAGGATGTTTATCTTCTGTTAACTGAAATGGATCCCCAGGGTTTCAAGGTTTCCCATCTGTACCCAAAAAAAGATTAAAACAGAAAAGAAATATTTTCAAAAGTTACCAGAAGTAAAATTCAAAGCAGAGTGAAGGCCAGGCAGAGATAAACTAATGCTCCCAGTGGGAAGTTTACAGGGGTGCCAAAATGTACAGAGGAAGCAACATTTAAAAAACAAATCCCTGAAGACCCCATATTTTATTTTTCAACAGAAAAACGGAACACGTGAAAAAAAAAAAAAAAAGGTTTCAGAAAGTTCTTTGAATCTGCCCTAAAGTAAGCCAGAGCCGCTGGTTAAGTAACTGCAAGAATGTTGTACAAGAATGGCAGCAGTCAAGAAGCTGAAGCACCAACTTCCATACAAGAAACAGGCCTTCTCGGTCACTGCCCCAAGCCAAGGTGGAACAGGAATCTGGATGGGTGTGGGTGGCTGGGAAACCTTCACATGTAAAGATAAGTATCTTGTAGACGGGAACCCTCCATGCTGATCTAAGGATGGTATTACAAGCAAATATATTCAACACATGGAAACATATAACTTGATATAAAGGATTAGGGAGAACTTTGGCAGTAGTAAAATGGAAATTAATAGGAAAGAAGGCAATACAATCTCGATAAACGAACCTGAGTTTGCCTGAGGCTTTCCAAAAAAGGAACTGCTAAAATGGTTTTGCAAAGATAACCAAACTTACAAAGAATTATGAAAGTCATAGCCAAAGCTTGCAGTTGTGTAATTTCAAAACAGCACAAGCCCTATAATGACTCTCCTCCTTACTACTCATCTATCTACACCAAACTCAAAACAAACTTTTATCGTGGAAGCTGTGAAACTTACCGGTTCTTTATGACAACAAATACTCTTAAAAAATAGGAAAACAAAATAAATTGAGCTTGGTAATCTTGAGTTTTATGCACTGTGTGACATCACTTCATCGCCAAGGCGTGATTCGGAAACAGGACACAGCAGCATGCAGCCAGGCTACTCACACTGCCTGGAAAAGCGCCCGCTAAGATCATGTTGCAGAAATAATTCACACCTGCAGCAAAGCTGCACAAAACATCATCAACTCCCCGACTTTGACAACCATATGCCCACCGGTGGGGTGGGGTGAGCTGGGGTGGAACAGTTTCTATAAAGATGAGTATGAATAAGAAGTAGGAAATGTCCTTTCCGCACCCCAGGTGAAGCCAGGCAGGACCCGAGCGCTTCCCCCGGCCATGTCCCGCCGCGGCCCCACCG
>WEKX01018792.1:73575-106034 GCA_013390025.1 Pitta sordida
GCCGCTGCCACCGCCCCGGCCCGCGGGCATCGCCGGGGAGAGCCTCCTCATCTCCTTCATCTGCTGCCCGGCAGACACCTGTGGGCAGTTTTGCGGACCACGCAGGGTTGTGGTGGCACTCGCGTGTCATGCAACAAACCCTCCACTTGCCGTGCTGCAGCGCGCAGGAGCCCTTTAGTAACACCTGAAAGAGTTTGGGTCAGAGCTGCATCCCTGTGCACAGGCTGTACCCTCACGAGATGCATAAATGCCGCAATGAGGAAGGGGTATATTACTCTCAAGAAATGTCCCTTTACATCTTCTGATGCATGCTCCTTTCAACTTCATTCCCTAACTGGAAGACAGTAGTAGACATTACTATAGCCAGTCAATCACAGAAACAATTAGGTTGGAAAAGGTCTCTGAGATCAAGTCCAACCTATGACTGAACACCACCATGTGAACTGGACAATGGCACAAAAGTGTCACATCCAGTCTTTCCTTAAACACCTCCAGGGACAGTGACTCCATCATCTCCCTGGACAGTCCATTCCAATGTCTAATCACACCTTCTGTGAAGAAATCCTCCTGATGCGGAACTTAAACCTCCCTGGTGCAGCTTGAGGCCATGTCCTCTAGTCCTGACAGGAGCTGCCTGGGAGAAGAAGCCAACCCCCACCTGGCCACAACAGGTGGTTGCAGAGAGTGACAAAACTATGCCTGATCCTTCTCTTCTCCAGGCTAAAGAGGCCCAGCCTCCCTCAGCCACTCCTCAATAGGACTTGTGCTCCAGACCCTTCCCTAGCTTTGTTGCCCTTCTCTGGACTCACTCCAGTGCCTCAATGTCCTCCTTGAATTATGTGGCTCAGAACTGGATACAGTGCTTGAGGTGCAGCCTCACCAGCGCTGAGGACACGGGAAGTTAACACAAAGGGAAATCAGAGCTAGCCTGTGAGGTTTACTATCCTAGTAAAACTCATAAATACAGCATTTGGAAAACTTTTGAGTTTTCCATCTAGGGGCCCAATTCTGACCCCCACCTGGATTTCTATGTGGGTGGGAGTGGGCCTTGATTTAAGTATATGATGACTAGGAAGAAACCCACATTACTGAGTACCATTCTGCTCTCACGGGAAAACCATGGCCTGTTCATTTAATGGTACCTTTCAGTAGTAAGGTATTCCCCCATGTGTGTGTCAAGTACATAAGTAGATCGGCATGTGTATAGGATAAAGTTGCACTCTCTAAAAAGCTTGCAGCATGTATTTAAGAGCTGAAGAGGCAGGCTTGGTGCAGAAGATATTTTAGCAAAGAATTAAAGACAGTTTATAGCAGTAAAAATCTGTCAAATGATTCCTAAAACTGTGCTCAACTAATCTGCACAATAATACTGTTTCAAGCAGAATTCTTACAATATATGTTTAACACAGAGGAGCTCAAGGAGATTTATGGATAAGGATTTCACAGCATTTGGAAGGATTAATTTAATTTTTAATTTAAAATAAGTCTTTTACTTGAATACTTAGATTTAGGTCCTGTTAGTTTTTCAATGATATTTTAACCTCTGATAGCTAATTGCCACATAGAAGTCAGCACAGGTTAAAGGGTCTAGTGTGATTCCTCCATACCTTTTGGGTGGTGGGTTACACGTTTAAAAACGTAATCCCTGTTAATACAAAGATGCAAGGAGAACAAAGACACGCAGAGAAACTTCAATAACTTCATCAGGGAAAATGTAGCAGGCAACCTTGGCTGCTCCCCAGTGCATCAGAGAGAACTGATTAAGCCTTGCTACCTGGTGTGATGTCTGCCAAGAAACTGTCTCCCAGATGCCTTGCAAACTAAAGGTGGTTATTGCCTATGGTATAGGACACATTAATGGATGCAATGGTGTCAGAACAGCATCCTGGGAAAATGAAAGGCTTACCACACAATGTTTAGGGCAGAGACCAAAGGAACGGAGAAGAAAAATTTGAGGTGGGTAGAGGAGGAAAAAACATGTGAAAATAAAAGAAAAAGGGGATGAAAGGGGCTGTTTAGGTCTAACTGAGCCCTGTGTTTGATCACCATAACCTATATATATATTCCAATTTAATCCAGTTTCTAGCTGTCTAACATGTAGGTGCAATGGCCATTCTGAGTATGTGCGAATACTAGTAAATTTCAAACTAGATTAGATAACAAACAAGTGGTCTGAGTATGTGTCACTGAATGGAATTACAGACCTCAAAAGACTCACAGAATCACAGAATCACGGAATGGGAAAGGTTGGAAAGGACCACTGCTGGGATCATCTGGTCCAAACTCCTTGCTCAAGGGTTTCCTTAGAGCACATTACTCAGGATGGTGTCCAGGCAGCTTTTGACAATTTCCAGTGAGGGAGACACCACAGCCTCTCCAGGAAATCTGTTCCAGTGCTCAGATACTCTAGTGCATCAGATTCTGCCCATTGCCTCTCGTTCTATGTCTTGGAACAACCAAGAAGAGCCTATCTCCATCCTCTCACTCCTCCCCTTGCCTTCACATACCTAAGTAAAGATTGATGAAATCCCATTTCAGCATTCTCTTCACCAGACTGTGAAGAGTTCCTTCAGTTCCTCCAGTTCCTTCAGTTTCTGAAGAAGTTAGGAAGAGGTTTTTCACAGAGAAAGTGATGCCTCAGTGGAATGGTCTGCCCAGGGAGGTGGTGGAGTTGCCATCACTGGAGGTGTTTAAGAAAAGACTGGATGAGGAACTCATTGACATGGTCTAGATAATGGGATAGGGAGTTAGGTTATATCATAAAAAAAAGAAAGATGATGACATGACCCTGAGATTAGCTCAGATAGATAAAACATGGTGTTCATGGCACCAGGGTTGTGGGTTCAATCCCTGTATGGGCATTCACTTGTGAGTTGGACTTGATGATCCTTGTGGGTCCCTTCCAACTCAGAATATTCTGTGATTCTGTGATTCTCATGAAAGAGATGCTCCAGTCCCATCATCTTCTTAGCCCTTCACTGGACCTACTCCAGGATCTCCATGTTTCTCTTGTACTGAGGAGCTGAGAACTGGACACAGTGCTCCAAATGTGGCCTCACTAGGGCTGAGTGAAGGGCAGACCTACTAGCTAAAGTTTCTGGCACTCCTCCACTGTAAAAGTGGTGGGATTTTGCTGCTGGATTTTAATATCCAAATGCAGCTTCACCTTTTGCTCTATCTTGAAGTGAAATAATTGAACATTTAATTTATAAACATCCCAATCTCCTGATAATTAAACAACATTTAATAGAACTGCATGTGATGGCAGCATTCACATGGCTCACATATTTGCATTCTTCCACAGGAAGGCTGCAGGTGTCTTCAGGGAAGCTGAAGTAGGGACCAATGCAATGGAAATTCTGAGGAGGTTAAGGATGCCCTGCATGAATGTTGCCTTCTGTGGGTAACAATTTAGGTGCAAGAGACACATAATCTTTGTCTGTATTCACATAGATGTATTCTGTCTTGCCTTTGGGGCATGTCTTTGAATAAATCAGGTACTCTTTCAGTACACGGTGTGTCAAAGTTTGGGCATCTGACAACAGTAGAATAGATGTGACGATATCTGGCTTTGGCATAATGTTCTCTCTCCACGTTACTGTGTTGTAAATTTAATCTTTGTAATACAAAATCCACCACTGGGTTGTGTGATTATAACCTTGTTTTGTCACATATGCTTTTGAGAAGCCCAAATGAAAGATAACCAATAACATAAAGGGTGTCCTACAAAAACCATTATACGGAATTTTATTGAAACCAACCTCCACCAATTATTAACATAAAGATTGCTCCATTTTAAGTTTTTGTAGGCCACAGAATGTTTTCAATTCACATTGGCAAACCTGCCTGTTCTTACTTCATGAGACAAAGGATTATTTCTAAGTACATTGCACTGGATCTGCATTCCCAGGAGAACCTGACCTCTCTAGGAGGTACCAGTGCTCAGCATATTGTAAACGAAGATCAGACTTTTCATTTCTTGTTTCTAATCAGCTCAGTATACAATCCATATTTAATTTTGCAGTAATAAGCTTGAAGTTGATTTTTTAGGGAATTCACATTGCTTTGAGGCAAAAGCACAAAATGCAATAATGTATCCAGGTACAGTCTAAATTTGCTGGCTTCAAGCTGTAAATAGGGCTCTGAAAAGAATTCATTCTAGTAATTTGTATATGTCATGCCAAGTGACAGGACTGATAATGGGGAAAAGTTAGGACTTGTAATTAAGGATAAAATCTGTAATAATATATGTATTGCAATATTTTGTAAATAACTGAATGGTCATTTGGCAAGCTAGGGAGTTTGGAGCTGTGCTTAGCAACAGCTTTTTGAAGGATTTAAAATAATAATCAATTTTTTAACATACTACAGCAAAATGATAAATGTAGATCCAAATACATTTATAAATTTGTCATCACCATTAACATCTATCAAGTTAAACAAATATATTAGCCTATCTCCATCTATTAATTAGAATTCACCTCCATTATGGATTGGTAATATTTTGATCTTTAGCTCTGCATCAAGCTTGAAGCTCTCCTGACTGCTGAAACTATATTCTCTTTAGAAAACAGAGCTGGAGCTCAGTTTTTAAAGGAGTCAGATTACGCATTCAGATTCCCTCAAATCACTCATACGCATCTCTCATAATACCTTAACATGAGAAAAGCCATTAACTGTATGCACTGATGCAGTCCTCATTACTATGCTAGTTTAAAAATAAGGTTTAAATCAAAAGTAAGGAACAGTTCTCAAACATGTGCAATTACATTGGCAGCCTTCTCAGAAAAAGCAAATTGAACCATGATGGAGCTCAAAGAGTGGGTGAAACAAGCCTCCCCTGTCCCCTGCATACTATGGACTGCAGAACCCGCAGTGACAAGAAGCATCTGGGCAAACTCACTCTGCTTTACTTCCAGGAGTACCAGCCTTGTATTCAGGCATCCACTCAGCTGTTGTGTCCTGCCCCGTGCTTCCAGGAACTCACTCTTCCTAACATCTTCCTTAGGCATATGAATAGTTAATACTTGGACTGAACTCTAGAGATTTAAGCTACTCTATGTTTTGTGTGCAATCCAGAAAGAGTATGTTAAGATGGAACAAATCGGGGATGTTCTGCCAGTACAAATTAAGTTAGCTTAAGTGCTAAATACTCTTCCTCCTCTTCTGACAGGCTGTGGGCTCTGCAAGTTAGAAACTCCTAGCTCTGCAACTTCTGCTGACTAGTTCTGCCCTAGTGCTGTGGAAAGGGAAGGCCTTGAAGCTCTGGCCCATTCATTTTCATTTTTTCCTTTGCACAGTCTGCAGAGAGCCCCCTGCTGCACAGTTCCCACCTGGCCTGAGCTGTAGCTGTGACAGAACTGTGTTTGGGACTCAGAAACCAGAGGTGAAAAGGCTTGCAAGGTCAACTTGTCCCTAACCAGGGCAAAGTAGGACTGTTCTCCATTGCACAGTAAATCTTTATAACCCCTGCCTAGGTCCATCTTGCTGACCCACAGTGAAGGAGCCAGTATGCTGTGCTCCCAGAGACTACCCTATACTCTGAGAATATTTAGTCTCTTGTCCACTTTTTCTGGCTCATTACTGTTTCACTTTCTCCATGTACTTCTCTCTACTCTTTGCTTGTGATTTTGGGACTGAGGGCAAGTGGAGGGTAAAATCCATCTACCTCGGGTTTTGTGCCACAGGCATAACCTTGGGCTTCACAATCTCAGTCCTTTAGTGCAATGGGATGCTCTTGGTTTTGAGCATGTAGGAGACTGTAATGCCATGCCAGTAGCACCTTTTTCTAGGGCATAGCCTGACAGCAGGACAAGGGGCTTTGCTCACCACTCTGCCTACCAGAGCAACCCAATAGCAACTTGTGAGTATTACTGGGTGATGTCTATGTTTTCCTTGAACACACAAAAGCCGCAAGATCGCACCTCTCTTTTGTATCACTCAGGTGGCACACAGCTGTTTTTCCTTATCCTCATTTTACTCTGAGCTATGTTACATTTCAGCTGGAGCATCTTCAGAGCAGTTTTCCCTCTCCCTCCACATAGACCTCCCAACATATGTGGTATCACCAGTCTGTCTAGACCATTCCGTATCCCCACATCACTTGCTCAAGACAAGGAAATTCCCAGTTGCAGCTACTCTCACACAAAGGACAAAGTTCGAAGTCAGATATGCTGGTGGAAAGTTCTGATGTCCATTTTATCTCTTAATCC
Organism: Pitta sordida; assembly: GCA_013390025.1. Taxonomy (NCBI): domain Eukaryota; kingdom Metazoa; phylum Chordata; class Aves; order Passeriformes; family Pittidae; genus Pitta; species Pitta sordida. Next base: position 79,788 of record WEKX01018792.1, read on the forward strand.
TACTCCATGGAGCAGCAGGGGGCTACATCAGCAGATTCAATTGCAGAATAAAAACAGTTCCCAAAAAATTGCATTCTTGCCATTTTACCTTTTGTGCTGGGTTTGAATGAGATAGAGATAATTTTCTTCACAGTGGTATGGGGCTATGTTTTTAATTTTAGCTAAAAGCAGTAATGACAGAGAAACTTTCCTTATTGCTGAGCAGGCCTTGCACAGCATTAAGACCTTGTCTGCTTCTTGTAATGCTCCACTACCCAGGAGGCTGGAGGTGCACAGCTGGGACAGCTGACCCCAACTGACTATGGAGATATCTCATACCATATGGTGTCATGCTCAGCATATAAAGCTGGGGAAAAAGAAAGTGGGGAGATTCAGAGTGATGCTGTTTGTCTTCTCAAGTCACTGTTTTGCATGATGGAGCCCTTCTTTCCTGGGAACGGCTCAACACCTGCCTGCTCATGTGAAGTGGTGAATAAATTCCTTGCTTTGCTTTCCTTTGCTCACATAGCTTTTGTGTTACCTATTGAACTATCTTTATTTCAACTCATGAGTTCTTCCACTTTTACTTTTTGGATACTTTCCTCCATCCCACCACAGGAGAGTGAGTGTCTGGCTGTTTGGGGCTTAGCTGCCATCTGGGGTTAAACCCCAACACCTATATATAAATTTATAGATCAATTAGGCAGTCATATAATTGTGGTTCGGTAGCTACAAAGCCAGACAGAGTTCTTGTTTACAAGCTTATCATCCCCACCCCTCACCCACTCAGGCCACAGTTTTATTATACGTACTTGATCTGCTGAGTACTTGTGTTTTCTGGAAGGACTCATTGGAGATCCATTACATGTGAGGGGAAAAGGGGTGGATTTAACTCAAAATGAAATTTTGTTTCTTTTATCTGATTTTTTTCTTTGTTTAACATGTCAATATTTTCAGCCAATGATTTTGAAATAAGTAATCATAGACAGCATGTAAAACATCAAAATTATTATGTTGCTCAAGAGTCTTCAGATCACCTCCTAGACAGTTAGCATATCAATACTCTCCACTGAGGTAATGGGCAGTGTGTGAAATTTCCGGGCTGCTTCCAGAATCTAAAGTAGATGAAGACAAGGAGACAGAGAGGATTTGGCAGTAAAGTAGCTAATCAATAAAAGAATATCCTGATCAATATCTCCTAGCAGGACCACGGCAGTTTCACTCCAGCTGTCCCCTAATGACGCTTCAACAATTAAATAGTAAAAGACAAACTGATGTGTCTTGATAACGCAAATTTGCTGTAATTTGCACCAAAATGCCATAAAACTACATTACGTGTGTAAATCGCAGCTAAAGTATAAACCTTACACCATCTGTGGTGTCTATGCCACCTGAAGGTCTGAAAGTTTAACTTCTGCCTCTCTTCTAATGTCTGTTTTAAAAGTCGAATGCCTCCCTTTTGCTCCAGGTCATGAAAAAATCACATCATGAAAGCCTCCTTTTAAGTGCATATGTGGGAATTTTTAAAAAATATTTTCACAAAATACTCGGTGCTATCTCACACTGATGCCTTTGTATACAGGGTAGAGGAAATGTAACCAGAAGCAGGCAAGTAATTAAAACCACAAGGTGGGAGGCAATGGAGTAACCAGGATCCTAAAAACTTCACAGGAAAAAAGGCCCTAAGCTAAAACTGAATTCGCTGAGTGCCAGATCTGAAATTAATTCTTTTGGAATTGAACCCTGAGGTCCTTAATCAGACTCCTTTAAAATGGTCTTGACCACAAAATTACTATGTGATTAGGTAGGAGGTGAAGGAAGGAATGCATCTTATCTCTTCTAAACTGCCCTGAAATAGGTTGCAACAGGATGGCAGAAGAAGATAATCTGTTTGGTGTTTGCAGTTCCTAACTGGGAACCTGGCTGCTATTTGAAAAATGGTGGATTAAGTAATTTTGTGTTTGCTAACAAGGGCAAATTGAATGTTTGCTTACATTAAAATGCGTATTTAAAATGTTGTATTTCTAAATGGTAATCTGGAATCCGGAGTTTGTCCAAAATTCAGTCTTTTCAGTGGCTAACCTGTTCATGGATAAAGTACTCCTAAACACCTCTAGAGTTCATCTAGCTAATTGTACGTCTACTTCAAGATGAGCAAAATCCCCAGAAATGCCTATTTCTCTCAATTAACTGTGAAAGAAGCCCACAATGTTTGGCTCCAGTGGAAACAACTGCACTGGAAATGTCTGGAGCTTTTACACATCCAGAGCCAGCACCCTCCTGAGGGTGTGTAAACTGGGGCTCAGATCACTTCTCCTGCCCCTGAGGTACAACCATCACTAGTGAGTACAGCAAGAAGTTTGCACTCTAGGAAGTGCAGGAGCTCAGCAGAAATTTATGACCCACTCAGGAAATAGTCCAGGTTTCTCTAGAGTTCAGGAGTGTGAAGAATTCACTGGTTATTGCAAGAACTCCTTAATGAAACATCATTTTGGGTGCACTCTTTCTGGTTTCCCATATGTTGTCAACACTGTTTCCAGCACAAGTCCAAACATATCCCCATGCTAGCTACTTCGAAGAAAATTAACTATCCCAGACAAAAGCAGGACAATAAGGGGTATAATTCTAGGATATTTTTATTATTGAGTTTTTGTTTGTTTGTTTATGATCAATGCAGGGTGTTGGACAGGAATAAGACCCCAACTTGTAATGGGGAGTTGTTGTTATTTTACACAAGAGAGCAATGGCATATTGAAACACTCACTTTGATGGTTTCCTTTGTCTGCGGGGAGTGCTCAGTAAAAGCTTTCTGCTACGTCTAGATCGACATAACTGGGATTGTTGGTCCCACATGAATTGAGACAGGAAGTACTGCAGTACAGAGATGGTCCAGATAGGAAAACAAATGTCACTGACAGACAAGATCTAATTTCAGCATTAGGCTAACAATGTGACTGATGCTGAGCCAGTAGGAAATTATTATGGCCTAGATTAGATTAAGCATGCAATGTCAGAAGAGCCCTACTCCACCCTTGCCTCTCTTCCATTCTTCCATCACTCTCTTGTAGATTGTAGGTAGATTAGAAAGCAGTATAAGCAAATAAAAGTTTCATAATAATGCTCCATCATCCACCTTCCCTCACATTCACATGAAATCTCATTAAAAAAAAAAAAAAAAGCTCCATGTGGAAGTCCAAAGAAACCTCTTTTGAACATGTATTGGTGTTGGTTTCAGCTGTCAGAAGCACTAAGGGCTTTTCAGGTCCAGAAGGTGCTGGTAGCATCAGCAGGGCCAAGAGCAACATGAGTAACTTTGCCACAAACCAGAATGTGAATTTGAACCCTAGCAACTCCTGTTGCACCAAAAAAGTTCTCAATCTCTGTCCAACAAAAAGAGCAGGTATGAGTAATAGTAAAGGAAAGCTTATGTTTGTGAACTTTTCTTTCCTGCCTCACTGACTAGGAGAGAATCCACCTTTGCTCATAGTCCAACCAGAGTTAACGGAGCCCTATGCAAAGCCACACATCCACACATGGTGGGACACTGAGATGAAGCTCATGTGGCATAAGGGGATGGCAAGGTAACAGGTAAAGGACTATCCAGTTGACTTCAAGAGACAATGTACAACTTCATGGATGTAGGGAAACACCACAGAATCATTATTAAGGAAGCTATTTATATCATGTAGCCTTATCACCAAAACCCAGAACGAAAGTCTGGAAGAAAGGTACCAGTCTAACAATAGGTGTGGGAGCAGATATGGCATAATACAGGAACAATCCCTGTTTCTTTGCATGTGGCTGCATAACAAGAGGGAAAGGAAAAGTGCAGAAAGGGAAAAAACTGCACAAGAGAAGGTTTAGGTTTCCTCATTCAGTAGCATGTATTCAGATCTCCAGGATCAGGTGGATCTGAGTCAGCTCTGGTGACCCAAGTGTCTCATTGGTGTGCATCGGAGTTGAACTGAAAACAAAATAAGTTTTCACATCCTTGGGATTTCATATGAAACCAGTGCAAAAATGGATCTGAAAACAAAATGACCCAAAGTAATTTTTAAAAGCTGGTGCTAATGCCCATGAAATATCTTCATTACTGTCTGTATTACACTTACAGTTTTGCATGAGATGTCACACAAATACTTATCATGAGCTTGTCTTCCACTTGGATGGCCAGTGTTTTCATTCATTTATTTTGTAACAGCTGAGTGTTTATTTATTCAGCATATTGTTAGAAACCTCTTAAAGTTGACTAGAGCACTGAATAGGCATTCCTTTGGGTTAGCTTGTAAAAATTTTGTGATATACACTGGAAATGCTCACCTGAGCTTGCAAACATTAGCAGAATTCAGCCCCTAGTGGAATGGTTTGAAAATTTTTTTAAATTTTGGTGTCAGAGCTTGCTGGGATGGCATGAAAATGGGATTTATCTTTATTAACCCTCTTTTCAAAGCTTTATTTTAGTCAGTCAATTAGTTCCAAGTTTGGCCTTTTTAATGGCTAAGTTGTGACTCACACTGACATTTAGCAAGTCAGATTAAGCTGGCCTGAAGCCAGCTGAGAGTTGTCATTTAAAAGATAGCTGTCTGTACTCTAATTTCGCCATGGAAAAAAGAGAAAGCTCCAGCTCAGAAACATATTTAAGTTCCTGTCCTATACAATGTGTGAAGATTGTAAAATGGATGGGTAAAGAAAAATAAAACCAGAAGAATCCTATGTCAAGCAGAGTTGGAGATTCCAAAAGAGGAAAGCAAGTTGTAAAAGTATATTTTGTAAAAGTATGTTTTCAAGAGTGAGAGGGATCATAGGAGTAGCACTAGTTGATCATGACAAATTTCCTGTCTTCATCACTAAGGCAGGAGGACACAATTTTTTTCTGTTCTGTACAGAGGAAAAAGGAGGTAATGAACACAACATGTCTGTTAAGATACTTTAAAGCAAATGGTAAGTAAACAGGAAGCCAGGCAACAGGAATGCTAAGAAACCGCTATTAACATCAGGCAATCTAACATCTTCCAACTTCCGTATGGCATGTTATTACAGACCTTGCATCAATCCTGTCCTGAATAAGAGATAAAGAGTTAAATCAATACTTACGGCCTGCCCAATTGCTCTGAAGCATGAGGTAGACTTTCCAAATTATCTGTATCAGAGATATGTATATGATTTGTATAAATGCAAAGACTTACCAAAGACATTTAAGAGCTCTCAAAAGATTGTAACATTACATTTAAAAAATTCTTTCCTGCAGCACGTAGAATTGAACAAACTTCTGCTATGATACTGCTTTTTGCCCTTAACTCTTACCTCCTCTACCTCCCTTTTGGTAGCACTAACAGGGAAATCTTCGTGGCATCTCTGATTCATATTTAACAGGTTGTCTTTGAGAGTGTCATTGTAGAGAATCACTGAGAACTATCCCTACGTGAAACATCAGAGAAATACAAGAACAGACACCAGGAAAAAAACAAACAAGAAACCTATTAAAAATAGAGAATATGTCTTTGATTTAACCTGCATTCAGAAGAGAGAATGGGGACTTACACTAGGAGTGGGAAAATAGTATCACACTGTAAGACTAGTCCAGAAAGTCTTTGCCTTGGCAAAGTGCTGGTGTGCTGTCATCCATTTCCAATGTGAGCTCTATTAGTTGACCAAGAAGATAACCTTTTCCATTCATTTTTCCTTTTGCCAGCAGACAGCATTTCATTGCAATTGTTTCACCGCTGTTCTTCACCTGTTTGGATGCTGGTTTCTCAAGATACTAGCCCTGTGCTCAGCTCACAGAAGACATCACCCATGACTGTGACCTCTGTACAACACTGCTATAACAATTTTGTTTGCAAGCATAGCACAGTTTCTGGCTATTTGCTTTAGGTGATGAAACAACATCTCTGGTTTTGGGGGGGGAGGCAGACAGTTGCCTTCCCACTGCAGTCAGGTGGTATTCAGTGTGTGGTATCAGGCAGCCAAAGCCTACAAATACATCAGAAATCATTATTCCCTCCCTAGAGAAGGAAAGGAACTGTAGTGCATAGGCCCTGGGAAGCCCCCAGGCTCTAGTTTTGCTAGCCTGGGTTAAGTCCCCATTCAGGATTTCTTCTCCTAGAGGTGGACAATCAAAGGGGTTTCCTGAAGAGAAACAGACTAGTGCCTGGTGTTAGCTTGCCATGGTTTCATGTCACATCAGGGGGCCACCAGGTTGGGTTTGTACTGCTTTGACCTGGATTTCACAGATTAGAGCTTCCATCCTAGTTCCCCATGCCATGCCATCCATGCTGTGCCTAGCAGCCTAGCATATGTTAGCTGGATGCATTACTGTGTTTATACATTAAGAGTGCCATAATGTGGGGTGGCTGCTTCCAAGCAAAACAGCCTCGTGGCCCACTGCCTGCTCCCTGCACTTCCAGAGCCTGCTAATAATGTGTCACGGGAGCAATGAAGTGCTCCTGTCATGCCTGGGCCGGCTTGAGACTGCATCTTCTGAGATGGCATATCCTGAAAGAGGGGAAAGGTACAAGGAGGCGAAGCAGGTATCAGGGTAGTCTGGCAAGTCCTCCTGTGCACTGTGGCCATGTCACAGCCAGCAGCAGGCAGTGAGGAGAAGCTGGTAGCTGGCACCAGACCTGCTTGCACTTTGTCTCACAGGACTTAATACCCTTCTCAACCTAAGGTGTCTCATACAAAGTACCGCCAGTCCTCCTGTAATAGGCATTATATTATTATAAGCATTTATCAAAGGCCCAAGACCTAGACACTGTAATTAGACAGCAGTTAAGGTCAGACAAGGGATTAGTTAACAGTAGTTCTTTGACTCAGCTTACATACCTTGTTCATCTACATTCAAAACAATTTAGTTTGCTGACAGTAGTATAATTTTCTGCTAGATAATCCTGAAAATGTGAGGTTTTGGCCCTGAAATGATTCACAAAGTTACCCGAGTTGAAGAATGAGTCAGGGTCTTCCCAGAGAGCATTTCCCCATGCCTGCCAGCACCCAGCTCTGTGTCTTCAGTCCTATCCCATGACATCCTGTGTCTGCATGCACATGCACCAGCAAAAACAAATGGCCAAAACAGAGGAAAAATAGTATTCTTGCTTTCATATGCCACCCACAGTAATTATTTTCTTTTCAACTTTATGCTTTTCTGTCATTGTATTTCCTTCCTTTTTTCCTATCAGCCTTTCCCAGTAAAGAACAGAGCTTGCAAGGTTAGCAGAGAGTTATATTTTTTTACTTTATGAAGGTTACATCAGACAATTAACTTACTGGACATGTATCTGTACTGCTCAGAACACTGCACCAACACCAGGCAACCCAGTGTGCTCTTCAGCAATGCCCAGAGGAAACAGTCCAGAACATTATACAGTAGACCAGCAGAACTGTAAAAGTCTTTCTGGCCTTAAAATATGCAAAGCTTCAAGTAAGGGAAACGATCCCTTTGTAGCAGAAAGCCTATCTCCTAAACGTAGCTCATGCCATTGGAAAACAATCTAACACAAAGTACTTGGATTATTACAGAATCACAGAATCAGTAAGGTTGGAAAAGACCTTAGAGATCATCAAGTCCAACCTACATGACTACTATTTCCACTTTTAAAATATGTGGTCAAAATCTACCCCAAAACAATGTTAAAATATAGTTTGAATACTAAATAAGTTTCTAAAGCTGTGTTTGCTTTCTCTTTCACACATTCCCACCTTTCTCTCATATCCTAAGTTCATCATCTGCTTTTTCCATCAGGTATGTATCAAAGCCATCCCTCAGATATACTTCTTAGAGATGAGCTGGCCCCTGCTCTACAGGGAAAAGTCATTGTGTCCACACTGAACTACATGTGTTTGGAAATTACAGCCATCCCTCTAGCCAGAGGAAAGCAATCTAACAGCTAAATCATGGGACTTCAAAGCTTTTGCTGCTCTGTAAATCCTGAGCACAGCAGCTGCCGGGTATTGTTATGGTGAGCAAAACGGATCAGTCTCATTTAATCATGTCACACTTCATTTGTGCCACAAGTGTCAGGAAGCTGGTCAAAACAAGGTTAACGGGCTACAGTGCGTCACAGGCAAATAATCAGATTAAATGGGCAGTTGCCCAGTTACTGGCCATGTTTATATTCACCCTATGATACTGCTTTTAACTATTTGTGACTGGTTTACCAATCTGGTATTAGAGGCAAAAAGGACCAGGATAAGAACCATGGGGAAATTTGTTATTGCTAGAGATTAAATGGGGCTTCCACAAGGTGCAAAATAAAAACTGATGAGAAAGATATAGAAGTACAGTCATACCTTGGTCATTCACCCCTTCTCATTCACGCCTTCAGCGATACATGGGAATTTCCTCTGCGAATCTTTTTCAGTGATTTGTGGAGGCGGTGTATAGTTCTGTGGCATGGTTTGGCCCCGTTTCGCTGTGGCAGGTGGCCTGGGCTGCCCGCCTGCCTGCCCCAGGAGCGGAGAAGTCTTCTTCTGTAACCATGCACCGCATGGTCCCATTCACTTGCGGCAGGCAGCCCAGACTGCCAGCCCGGCCGTGCCAGGAACCTGTGTGTGTGTACATGTCTGTGTTACTGTTCCCATAACTACAGTAAGGAGAGGCAATGCCAATGCTAACTGCAGTGGAATGAAAGTGCTAATCGCTGTGTTGTCCCCAGGGGCTGCTTGCCCAGTACCTGGTGCACCTGATGATATGCATCACCCCAGGGAAAGCACTCCTGCAGCGCAGCACCTGTGGAATGGGACAGGGGACTTCCTGTCCTCGAGTCTGGCATAGCTGCTGCAGTTAAAGGGAAAAAAACTCCGACTCCAATGCCCCCTGCTGCCGCAAGGGGCTCCAGGATGTTGCAGTGTTGCAAAGTTGCCATATTCATGGCAATAATTTGCCATATTAATGGTGTGCCCGCGTTCGTGGATTTAATATTTTGCAGGAACCAACAGAGACCCCAAACCCGTGGATACGGAGGTATGACTGTTATTTGCATTTTCACATACTCTATTTCATATATAGTCATACATATCTCTGTATTTGCATTTTTTTGGGTCTCCTGTGGGTCCTGTGAATCGCCCAATCCAGGAATATGGGTTCGCAGCAAAAATCTGACCACAAATATCATGAGAAAACTGCGAATACGCAACCCCAAATTGCAAGGACTGAACTGCGAATACGTGTATACTCAATCATATTATTTGCAGCTTATGAACTCGCAAATTCGTGAAGCTGCAAATAGCTGAGGGATGACCAATGTATATTGTGGGGGACCATTTCTATAGACACAACAATTTTTAAACTCTTGTTAAACATGCATGTACTTACCTCAGCAGCAACCCTTTATGCAATCTAATCAGAAGTAAAACTGGGGAAAAGGAATGGGGCCTTTTCCTAGATCAGTAATACCTCAAATTTCATGGGAGTTTGGGTCTTCCCAAGTGTTGTGAAATCCCTGATCCGTGACAATAGGCTGTTCATGAATATGCAAATAAGCCACACCCATCACCCTGCCCCCCTCAGCCCCAGAGCATTCCCGGCACCTCCCTGTGCTGTGTGACGGCACAGGGGAGCAACAGGGAATTTCTTCTGACTCTTCCCCACCCAAAGAGTTGCCAGGGAATACATGGGCTTCCCTGTGGTCATGCTGCTGCTTTTATTGTCACCTCTGTCACCATGGCAGTGCAGTGCCAAGCTCCTCTGGGGCTCGCGGGGAGCCAGGAGCCCATGCCCTCCACATGCCACAGGTCCCATGCCGCGTGGTCTGAGCCATGAGAGTCCCATGCTGCATGGTCCAGACCATGGCACGGGACTTCAGCTGCTCTGACCACACGGCATGGGACCTGTGCCAACTCCAACTGTGTGGCACGGGACTTACACAGCTTGGACTGAGTGGCATGGAACTCCCGCCATGCAGCATGGCAGCACCACCAGGTGATGCGGTCCCAGCATGGCCCCAGGGCTAGCAGAAATATAAGCCATTGACAAAGTGTTATAAATCTTCCTTGCTATGTAATCTCACCAAAACTCATAAGGCAGCAAACTGTGGGCATTCCCCAAGCCAGTGACAGTTGCTGTCCCCCCGCCTTGCAGGGCACGGCCGCCCCACCCCGTGGAGGAGTGGCAGTGCCACCCCTTGGCACTGCAAAGGGACTGTGCATGCGCAGATGTGGAAACACTGTGAAGAACTGAGGAGTCTTGGAGAAAAACCCCCACAAGGCAGTGAAAGCAAAAGTGCAATTTAGTGAGGTATCACTGTATTTATACGTCATAATAAAACAGGACCTTTCCTTTGACAACTTCCCGATTATTCAATTTGTAATGCATTTTTCTTAGCTCTCAGATTTCATTGCTACATCATCAGCTCAATGGGGAAAGAGCATAAACTGTATGGTGCCAGTGCAGCTCCAAGCCAGGTTACAAATCTGTGGGGTCCTGCAGACTAAGGATGCAAAGAGAGTGACCTCATTTGAAAGCAGACACAGGTCAGTCATGCTAATGTCTCTGGCTGCCTGGCATCAGCCTAAATGCTGGATCTTGATGTAGAGTTGTCATGGGAAATAGTAATGTAAGAAATATAAATATTTAAAAAACATTGTGTTTTAAAGCCAGTGAGACAAATAAAGTTATAAACTCTCCTCACCCTTCCTTCAATTCTTAGGGGAAAAGTCACACAATTTTGCTGATGACAGTAGGGCAAGTATGGCAGGAGGGTCCTGGTATGGTGGTGCCCCTCTTACAACATGCCTCCTGGCAGCAGTCAGAGTACTGTGCTGTCCCCTTCCTATTTCTTAGACAGATGAAGCAGAGAGGCACAGAATCCGACCTGACCGCCCACCTTACACCATGAAATACTTTCTTTTTGCCAAAATGTTAATTTAAAGGAGAGTAGAAATGGTCCCAAGTTTGAACAGAAAATTTAATTAATGAAAAGTTGTCAAATAATTAAATTGCTGTAATATTTTGGGAGTCTGACCTTTCCTACACTGAGATTCATGTTCTCTCACTTGGCATGTGTTCCTCAGTAAAGCTAGATATTTGTTTCTTTTCTGTGACTCAAGTTTAACTGTCTATAAAGAGTATTTGATCCTATTATGATATGAGACCTTACCAGGCAAACAATCAAAGCAGCTCCAAGATCCTGAACAAAGCATTGACTTTCCTTCAAGTGCAGCTTTGCTAACAGGTAGAGCTCCTCCAGCTCAGGGTCTCCACCACAAGAAATTAAAGCATTTAACATAATTAAGAAGTATTCTTCTATGCACTTTACTCAGACAGTGAAACACAGATCAAGAACAAAGAGAGCTAAGCTAGGCATGATGCTGAAATGACTGGAGATAACAGCAGTGTGGGTTTTTCACCCTAGCACCCTGGCCAGCAAGAGGTAAGTGAGCACTCAGCCTTGCCTAAGGTGGGGAATATTAAACCAGCAAGGCAAAAAACATTCCTGGAAATTATCTTAACAGCAGAAGAATTGAGGAATCTCCTGAACCCAGGCTCACCTGAAAGACCTGCAGCTGCTGGAGCATACACTGGGTGAAGTCAGGCCATAGGCACTTTACATTTTGAGGCTGTCAGCTGTCAGCACATCCTTTGCTGTCACATCCCCTCAGCTCTCCATCTGGTATACACCTGTGTCTTGCTCCTGGCAGTGCAGATGCCTGAACATGGAAGCCTTTCCTTAAGCTGGTTCAGAGAGGATGAAAAATTGATTTCTCTCCTGACTTCCCAGTCACAGCACACCTTAATTTAATTCAGGTAAAATGACCTGGATTAAATTTTAAGATGTAAGAAGTTGCTGTGATTTATTTTGGTTGGTTTCACCTGGAACAGGACCACAAGCGTTCACACAAACCAGTTTGCCGGAAGAGCTGATGAACAGTGGTGGCTAAAGCCAGAGGAGGAGGTACCACCTCTGGTTGGTGATAGGACTTGTGGTCATAGCTCTCCATCTGGCAGAAGAAAACTTGCTTCTTTCCCTTCCAAATTCAGGAGGTACATTTTATCCTTGGAGTTGTCTTTGAGAGGCCCACTACACCTGCACAGTGGAGCACAGTTTCAGTGCAATGGTTTCTTTAATGTGGAGTTGGAGCAAAAGGAAATACAGCTGAATGAGATACTCCCTGAGATTCAGTGTTGGAACGGGAGGGTGGTATAGGCCTGTGAGGACTGTCTGAGGAGAAAGCCAATAATGGGAAAGCTTGCAAAATCCAAACTTAATCTCTTGCGCTGTAGAGAACTAATCCTCACACTTGACATTAATCTTTTCAAAGGAGATATAACACCCTTATCTTCCATGTTGCTGACTAAGCAAGAAAGTAGGGCCTGTGGTCTTTACAGGCTGGCTATATTGCTGCAGAAATCCTTACAGTGACATTGTCTTTCTGCTGACTCTTCTTAAGATTTCTGTACTGACTGGGCTCCCTTTGATGACAGCACACCTTTGCTTGTTTTAAAGAGACATTCCCATGTGTAGTCCTGACACAGTCCCTTCCCTTGCCATAAGAAATCTCTCTTGACTCAGTAAGGAAAAGACCACAGGCAAGTAACAACCTGCTATCCATGGCATCTCACTGAATTGGAGCTGGCTGGCAGCAGTTATGGCTCTGGTCTCTTCCATTTCTCTTGTAAATGGCATCACCTGGAGTGTCCTCAGAGTTTGGATTTACTGTCACAAAATCAGTACTTATGTTGTAAATGATGGCAGCCAAATTAGCCTCAAGACTTAGCCTTGTTTTCCTCACTGGAACAGAGGCCAAGCACGCCATGCTTGTTCTACATGCATCACTCAAGCCAAAATCCACTGAATTTTCTGGTTTTCTGGACCAGGGCTGTAAGTCTGTCCTCCTCTATCTCTTTCTGACACACAGGCCTTTCTGCAGATTTTTTGATTTCTCCTTTTACCTCCTCCTTGTTTCTGTTCTTGTTTGGTTTTTTGTTGTTTTTTTTTTTTAACCAGAGGCTCTAAGCAACTACAACAGATTGGACAAGCCCTTGTGCTAACCAGGGCCTTAAGGCAGGCATATTTGGATGCTCACCCAGCATCTCTATAAGCTGCAAGATAACATATTGGCTTCTACAGAATCAGGAAATATTGAACTTTATGGTATGAGATAAAACTCAAAGGACGTAATTCTTCATGTATCAGCAGCCATGTTATGGCAGAACAGTGTAGCCTTTCCAGCTCTGAAAGCAAACCATGATACAAATCTGAATCTATGTGTCCTACTATGCATTAATTGCAACTAGAATTAGACCTCATTTGACTGCCAAAACTATAATCACAGCCAAATCTTCAGGGTTTCCAGCTAGCTCTAGGGTTTGTGAGTAACAGAGAAACAGGCTAGTAGCAAAGGAAATAATCAAAGCTCCTATATGTCATTGATTAAAACACAAGGACTGCCCTTCAAGGAGGAACTTTGCATCAGGAGGGAGATATATTGGCTGCTCTCCTAAGCTGCTTCTGGCTCTGCCAGAAGCAATTCAGGACATATGACTACATTGCCATAGATAAAAACAAGTCTGTGTTTTCAGTCTCTCCACAGTAAAAAAAAAAGCCCAGGAAGGATACATGTCTTAATTAACCCCTTGGGAATACAAGACAAAAGCAAATAACAAACAGAATACTGCACAGATGGAAAGCATTTTGACAATAAATCCTTTGAAGATAGGTTATTTTTTGTTTGTTTGTTTTCACACAGAAGAAAAATTCACCTCTGTCAGCCTAGCAAAAGGTCACACAACACTGGAGCCCTGTAACAGTCCAAGTTAAAAAGACTTGGAGTTAAAAAGACAGAAGGCACTGTATTGATTTCACCTACCTACTGTTGCTCTTCTTTTGGCAAGAATTCCAGCTGTGTGTGGGTTGCTGCTTCACTACACAGGATGCAGGAGCAGGAGTGAATTATGACAAGCTGACACCACTATTTCCTTTGAGAAACAGCTGCCTACATTTGACATCACTTGAATCTCTCGCTTAAACAATATGAGAAAATGGGCCTACTTGAAGTTTGTACAAGCAGGTGCTTGCTGCCCTTCAGCTATACACGAACACTCGGAGAGCACATTTAAAGCAAGAAGATAACAAAATTGTTTTTTCCTTTGCAGCTCAAGCATGGGACACCTGTGCAGCAGGAAAAGAGTGGAATGGAGAAACAAAGAACAGTTTGTACTGGGCTGACACAGGTAAGAGTTGCTCTACTTTTACCTGAGCCACTTCTCACCAGTGTAAGAATCTAGAGCCTGAGCAGATCCTAGCAGACTCCAAAATGGTAAACATCTGTCCCATATGTTTCATGGAAACTGAATTTTCTTCTGAGATATTTTCTAGTTGATTTTCTATAAACTGAAAGAAAAGCCTTCTTGGCGAGGGTATTACATGGCCTCATGGGAGTGCATTATTTGGCAGTGCTGCTCAGCTCACATCGCATCAGAGCCTTGTCCATCAATACCTGGGTAGCAATCTGGCCAAGCAAGCTGCCAGGATCACCCAGGAAGGCTGCAACAAAACTGGAAAGGTGCTTTTCTCAAATAAACTCCTGTCATCTAGGCACTCCAGATCTCCTCTTGCCTCATCACAGGAACAGCAGCAGCATCTGCACAGAGCAGCCACCACAGTGGCTCTACTCCACAGCCAGATGGAGTTGACTGCATGTTGTACTCAGTAATGCAATTGTGACTTAAATACTGCCTTATATGTGTTGAAAGCAACCTTCAGGAAGAGGTGCTGGCCACCTGCCCATTTTGGTGAGGACCTTCCACATCCCACCATTCTCTCGGTTCCTACTCCTGCAGACAGCCAGAGCCTGGCTAAGCTACTGCCTGACACGCAGCTTAGATGCTACTGAAAAAAGTCTTCATTCTTACAGAAGAGGAAATGCTCCACACATACCTCAAAGAGGCAGATGCTGCCAATTTATAAATGTGCCCTGAAATCAGTTGTAACTTTAGGCAAGCAATGTAAATGTAATGATCATACACAAGTAGAAAAAATTACTGCCCTAGCCCAAGTGCCTGATTCCAGGAAGTAGTGCTCAAAATCTGTTTCTTCCCCTCTGTTTTCTTCTTATTCCCTCTCTGATCTAAGCATGATCTCTCAGCCAGTCTATCCAAATGACATTCACACATTGCTCCCTCCAAGCAAAATCTCTTTTTTTTTGTGTGAAAAAGACACTGAGAAAAATGGCATTACTTCAGGGCAGGGGTTGGCAATTGGACACAAGGGATACAGGATGCATCTAAATGAAACCTTTAACATAATTTTTGAAGTTCTCTTGTCTGTAGATGTTCCTTGTCTCCGGAAACCTCCTCTCAGCATTCAGTGGCACATACACAGAGGCAGGTTTTGAGACATCTAATGGCAGCCCAGACCACATGCAGTGCAGTAGCGAGAGGCTAGAGCCACACAGGCAAGCCAGGGTGTGATTACCCTGGACATCTGTTGAGCTGACAAGCTCACTCCTCCAACATGTTTTTGCCTCCAGTATTTATTGACTCTGTGTCCAAATCGTCTGAAACATCACACCATGCAGCCGTACTCTGTTTATTGGCAACACTTGGGCTAAGGGGATATCCTTCTCACCTCATCAAGATCACCTGGTCACTAATGATTTTGCTGGGCCTACTCCTGTTGGTGGGTGCCCACCATAGGATCTCTCTGTTTTCACAGAGGAAATGCTGACACCCGAAGTTTTCCTTGTCACCAGTTTCTTGGGGCTTGTGCAAGGTGGCAGGACACAGCTACATATTCAAGTGTCTCATAACCCACTGGTCAGAGAGTGCAGCTGAAGCAGAATGGCCTGAGAACTCAGGATGGGAACACACATGTTGTACACAATTTACTTTCTGGCCTTCTGTACTGCTTTGGTTTCTCCACTGATGTTTTCATTCAGATAGCAGCAATATAAAAGAGAATAAGGTTAGCTCACGCTTGCAAATAAGAGTGATTCAGAGAAACCGTCTCAGAGTAGTTAATGTGCCAAATATTAAGGAGCCAAGATGCAGCCCAGCCTTAGAGGTTGAAGGGTGTGCATGCGCATACACAGAGGTACGGACTACCTCCTCCATTCTCCTTTCCTTCTTCACTCTCTGGAGACACCTCCAGGCCTTCCATTGCCAAAATTGCTGACTGAGAAAGCAATGCCTTTCTCCTGGTTTAACACCGTTTTAAGGTGACTATTTGCCATGAGAGCAGCTATTTCCCAAGTGAGCCATACAACAGAGGAAAATTTGCACCATTATATTCCTGCTGCAAACTTTCTTGGTGTCACGAGGGGGAGTGGAAGGCTTAGACAAAGTTTATTAGAGAAGCCCTCTTGTTGTGTTATGAGGAGCAAAAGGGACCCCTTCATCTTTCTAAACTTCTCAGAGAGGAGCCTAAGTGTGGCTGGCTCCTATCTTAGCCTCAGATTGTGTCAACTGTATAAATTTAAGGAATGATAGAACCACTTTTACCTCATGGGTTTTAATGAAAGCTAATAAGATATATCTATACAAAATGAGTTACTTATTATGACAAATGAACATACAAATTGACAGATAAAAAATCCTAATCAGAATTATTTGCTACACGGTATAAAAGTTGAAAACTACTAGTAGTGTAGTACATGAAAAGACAGTATAGTGCACCACGTCAAAGCAATTATATTAAGGCAATGGTATCAAAGCTAGCAAAAAGAAACAATCATGAAGTAGAGATTGATATAACTCATCACACAAGGATCATGGTCAGATCTTTCTCTTAACCACTGAGGAGTAACCATGAAGAAGTGTCCCTATGTGGAAAAATCTGGCATGTGAAAACTAGACTGGATTTTTGTAGTTATAAAGTGATTAACTGTCCTTCATATCTCTCTAGGTCAGCTAGCTGTTTATCTGTCAAATCTTGTTTCAAAAAGCAGGTTGTATGTTTGGAGTTTGGTTTTAGTATAATTCAACACTAAAAGCAACACTACTGGTAATTCATCACAGGTAACTCACATTGTTTGGATTCTATGGCCAGATTTTAGGCCCAAGGCAGACAAAACCTACAAAGGCAGAGTATCCTGCTACATTTGGGAAGATCCTTCCCTTTCTGTCCTGAAGCTCCACCCCTGCAGTATACCACATAAAAATTAATATATATATATTGAGGAATCTTGTATCTGTTGGAAAGGAATCAAATGTCCTTTGAATCATACAACAGAAAAAATATTTTTTTTTTAAAGGAAAATTCTCATTTGTGCAACTAGGAAGCAAACTTCAGCTCTGTGTTAGTTATCTTGAACTCAGGCACACCTTAGGAAACAGTATTAGGAGCCTGAGAGAGATTTGCCTTGAAGTAGGTGGCCGACTGCCCTGGTGTGTGCTGACTGAAGACTCGGCTGCCACTTAATCCCTGGCTTCTCTGCATCACTGAAGCATCACTACAGCTAATTAATAGCAAACACAGTGGTGAAATGCTTTCTGCATTAACATGGCCACTATAAACAAGCCAGAGCCATGAGCTCACTGTGTGCTGCTGACAGAGTTGTGAGCTAAGAGCAAGAGTCAGGATTTATGTCAGTCCTGGTTTAACTCAAGGTAGAAATGCTAATTCCCCACAAAGCTCCTATGAGTTGTCTTCTCATCTGACTTTCATTCCTTTAGTTTGTTGCTGAATGAGGCATTTATAGCCAACAAAGCCTCAGTATCTGGGAAATCTTCTACTGTAAATAATAGCAGCCTCTTGGAAAAGTGCTATCAGCCCAGCTCTTCAGAAAACAATACTGGAAGGTGTGTTGTTAGCCTATCTTAGTGGAAGCAAAATTGCACTCAAAAAAAATTGCATCTCTCCCTCAGCCCAGACAAAGCCTGGAGTAATATCCTGCACCCTCTGACTTGCCTTCATTAAGTTTTTTCTCTTGCTTTGCACTGCAGAGTCTGCAAGGTAGGTTGACCATGCAAGACTGAAACTAGTAATAAATATGTCATGTTGAGCAAATAGGACACACAAACTGGAAGGAGTAAGAAACCTCTGTAGCACTAGAATTGCCGAGGGACCTTTGCAAGGTTGTTCTTCATTGTGACACCAAGAGCCTACAAACTACACATGTGGATATACACCATCTAAAATACTATGTTTCTGAATTTCTGGAGAAATCTGAAATCCTTGAGCTTGAGCTCTCTCACACATATAGAGTCAGTTCTGATCACCTGAATGAGAAAAGAATAATTATGCATAGACAGCTAATATGATTTTCAGTGGAAAAAGTAGATATTATAGGAAGCTGCTCTTTGACCTGTAAGAATTTGAGTTTAATTGAGGACATATTGTACGAGTGTTGTACTCACCCAGCCCCTCTTTACTTTTAGACATGTATCTACTTCTTTTAGCTTAATAGCTATGAGATGTCTTGTTATATCCCCATACCAAATACCTCAAGTTAAACTGCAGCATGTATGCCAAACAGATTTTAAGGGCTTCAGCCCTCTTCACCTTTTCTGGGTTTCAGTACTGAGTTTCACCCTGACTTGTGCTGCTACTCCTTTACCACCTAAACCAGCTCCTTTAATAACCTTGGTTTCATCAGAGCAGCTAAG
Organism: Pitta sordida; assembly: GCA_013390025.1. Classification (NCBI taxonomy): domain Eukaryota; kingdom Metazoa; phylum Chordata; class Aves; order Passeriformes; family Pittidae; genus Pitta; species Pitta sordida. The sequence continues at coordinate 98,311 of WEKX01018792.1, forward strand.
GGGCTTCAGCTAAACCAAGGCAAAAGCCACATCAGCTGGTTGTGGTCAGGACCTTCTCTAAGCTCTCAAGAAAAGGAGGCAATTTCCTTTGGTTTCCTCTCCTGCTTCTCCACACAACTCTGATCCCCTCTTTCATGAAATAAGCTTATTTAATAAAGTTATCATATTGTGTACAATAACAAGAATCAACTCCAAGCATTTTTATTTTGCAAGCTCTTAGTGTTTCCTCATCTGGTTTTACACCAAGTATATCTACCATCATCAGGGTCAGTGGCTCAGAAGGAACAAAGTTACCTCTGTTTCTCCAGCTACTTCCTAGGGAAAAAAACCCCAAGGATTTTAAGGAAGGGGAAAAGAAAGAAAGTATGTGTCAGCAAGTGACAAGTGTAACTGAAGTAAGGAGGAGGAGTGCTCATTGTATCATAAAATTCACCATATGTTGTGTGGCTTCATTACTGAAACCTTGTAAGCACTTGTTTGATGATTTGATCAGCTGTTGACTTCATTCCATACTGCTGCCAATTGACAACTTGGTTGATTTGATTTGAGTTGTATCCCTAATCACGGATTGCATTTTTGCTCATTTTCAGCCACATTAATTATTAAGAAAAAAGAATAGTCTGCTTTAGAGGTATTTTTTATGACTTGTGTGTGTATATGGTTGTTTAATTTGCAGTAAAGACTAAGAGGAAAACACAGCCTAGAGCCTTATTGCAATGTCTCCAGAACAGCCACCCGCCTACTGGGTACTGGCATGGGCAACTATGACATTCTCCCCATGTTTCACAAGTTGCTGGAACATTTACTGGCTACAAGGTAAGTATCTTGAAGATTACTAGGAATATAAAGATGGGGCTTGATGGACCATCAAGGCCAGTTTCTTGCAACTACAGACAAGCATATTTTGTAATCCACCCTCATACAGTTCCCCCATACCCTTACTAACATGCAGCTTTCAAAAGTGACAGTACTCTCTCTTGGGAGTTACCTACTGTTACCCATAAGCAATGGGGTAAGATGATAGCTTTCCTGTAGGTGTTTTAGAAAATTTACATGAATAGATGACAGCTCAAGCTGTTACTTGAATCTAGGCATTTTCTTCTACAACAGCCCTGATGTCAGACAAAAACTAACAGAGCTATGTAGCACCAGTTCTGCTTTTGCCCTTGCTACCCATGACAGCCCTTGCTGGGTGGATGGAGACGTCCATGACTTTTTTTCTGTTTCCCAGAGAGCAATGCAGGCTACAAAGGTTATGGGAAAATTCTCTTTTCTTCTTCTCCATATCAAAGTCATCTGCCACACTGCAGATGTTACCAATGTCAAAAAATCTTAGTCATTAATGAATAACAGGAGTGCCATCCCTAACGTAGTGCCCTTTTGCAAGGGTACAAAACAGTGTAGTGGTGACATAAGATGGCAGCACAAAGTGACAGGGAAAAGCTGTTAAGAAAAGCCATACTGGGACAAGCTGCAATATACACCTAAGGAGCATTTACTCTTGAGACTTCTATTTTCTGAATTTCAGACCAAGATGCAGAAAATGCATTAAACACAACTACCTTTCATGTGAATATGCGTGCCTATGAACATATAGTATGCCTGCAAGTAGAGAACATGCAAATAAGAAATCCTCCCATGATACACAGAAAAGCAGGCAAGAAACTGAGATACAGACACAGTGGCCCAGGGTGTGCTGTTGTGCTCTTTGCTCACCAGCTGCTTCTGAGTAAATGCAGGAGACTATAAGGGCTACATACCAAATAGACCACACACAGCTCAGGGAACAGTGCATGAGGCATGGCCATGGTTACTCATGGTTACTTAGCAGTGGAGAGAAAGGAGTCAGGAGAAAGTCCTCTGTCTGGGAGGTGTTGACAGGCAAAGGAAAAGATGATGAAACTAAGCCATTCAGAAAGAGCATATCTATAGAGAAAAAGGAAAAAGAGGAAAATAAAAATATGAATACAGATATGAAATCCTGGGAAATTTTCCATCTAGGTTCACAAACTGAAAATAAGTCTCATTTCACTTGCTCTCTCCCCTCTCCTCATTTATTCACAGGACAGTGTTTTAGCAGTAGTAATGAGCATATACAGAATACATACCTAAAATCACATAGCCTGCTTTCCTGAAATACCACTTGCCACCATAGGGGAGCTGCAGGAGTGCAGAGCTTAACCAGGCTCTTGCAAAATGAGTTCCAAAAATGGATTATTTTTTTTCCCTTAAGTCAGCAGGGATACAGCCTGCTCCAGATTTCTGATCATAACACACACCTGAAGGACAGAAGGATCTGAGCAACAAAACCTTAAACTGCATTAATGACAATTAATTTCCAGACCCCAGAAACCACAGAAGGCACAGTTTTAATTAAAAAGTTTGAAGATGGCACTGGTAGAGGTCAACAGATTTATGATCTAGTTTCTGTCTTCCAGAAGAACCAAGCATCTGCAGCACCTGCTAAAGTTAGTGGGATTCATGGGTGCTCGGTACCTGTGAAAACTAGGCCATATTTGTCTTGTCTGCTGTGCAGATGGGGAAGAAGCCACAGAAATACACTTTTTATTTGAAAACCTATTTATTGGGGTTTCTTGTAGAAGCTGTCAGTTGACTGATGTATTTTCTCTCTCTGCTGGTACTTCCATAAGATCAAGAACAGAGATGCATGGGAAGGGTTTAGTCTATGTTCTTTAGACTTGCCAGTGATCTCTCATGGCTGTTACAAACTGACAGAGGACCATATAATGGGTTGTACCACGCAGCCCTTCCTCCTCCAGGAGTCAGGGTTTAAGTTGCCAGGATTGTCCTTTCACTCCTGCCTCACTCCCACCCAGCAGGTATATGGCTTTTGACCTGATAGCTTCTTGGTATCCTCATAATTCCCCATTGCTCATCTTAGTCTTGCACAACCACGTAATTTCCTTAAGCTGTGAGCAGCACCATGGCTTTCCCCCCGCAGGGGCAGCAGAGTTCTGTCTAGAGGCAGAACCTCACTTCCCCAGGAAGGCTGCAAAAGCCACTAGAGCAGTACAAAGTCTAGACACGAGGCGGGAGCAGGTGAGTACTTCAGTGGATTAAACATGTTAGTGGAGAAGTTCAAGTGCAGGTATGGGTCTAACTCAAGGTGACACCTGTGGCAACAACAAAAGCATTACTCGAGTTCACTCTGGGAATTCAGAAAGACTCACTGTCTCTTTACCATGACACAGCATGAAGTGACTCTGAGGTGTTGGTCCCCCACCCTACAGGGGCTGAGTAACATTAAAAAACACAGCCCTCTAAAACTGCAGTGGTGGTGGTGAAGGGCTTGCACTAATATAGGCCAGAAAACCCCCAGGATGTGTCTTTACAGTACAGGGGATCAGCAGGTTTTCATGTTGGCCCCAGGGTGCCCTGGCCTACACAGAGCTTGGAATGGGGAGTTCCAGCTCGAACAGGGTGCTCTGGGTTCCTGCTGCTGCTCTAGCAATGCCCCATGCTCAGCATCTAGGGTCCTCCAAATCTTAAGCAGGATGGTAAGTTCGTGCTGTCTGTCTGAAAATGCTGTTTGTCTATGAAAAAAACTTTTCCATGGAGCTCATGTGATTTGCTACTGGCCACGACCTGTCTCTAGGCCAATAAAGAACCAGCCAGCAGTAAAGACACATGCTGAAAACCTGCTGGCATAGTGTCTCCCTAAATAAATATATTTTCTTGGGTAGCATGAGGGCTTTTGCTTACTATGTATAATAATTTGCTGCTGACAATAGTAAAAAAAAAATAAAAGAAATTAATCTCATTATTTACTCTATCTCTAAAAAGACTAAGAGACCAGTTACTACTCTTCTCCCTGTTAGGAGAGGGGCACAGTATTTTCAGAAAAACAGCCTACTCCTGACCATAAAACAAGTGGCACATTTTCCTTTTGGGCCCTGGCATGTGATGTGTGGCTGTCAGACCCCTGACAGAACAGCTGCAAAAGGCACCCTGAACCCAACAGATACTGGGCAGGAACTGACTATCAGCTTCCCTCTTGCCCATGCACTCTTCTGCTTCCCAGCAGGATTTGTGGCTTTGGAATTTCATCCCCCTTACCTCATGACAGCACCTACAACAAACTAGAGTGGCATTGCAATTCCCATCTGGAAGAAGCTCCTATGACATCTTTACACTTGCTTCATCTCTTCTTAAAGTCTGAGAGAAATTAAAAGGAGCACAGGAACAGAAGAAATGGGCAGGCATGTGACCCTGATGACTCTGATTACCTCACTGAACCAGGCTGGCCCCTTTGCCCCACATTGTAGCTCCTGACCAGGATGATGGTGGCCCTCATTATGTTTCACTGGACTCAGAGGTTTAATAAATACTGGCTGGTGGCTTGATACTCCTCATGCCCTCTCTGCTATTTGGGTTCACACTTCATTAACTGAGAAATACTTTTCCTTGGGGGATCATTCTACTTCCTCATTTCATCCTAGCTCTCAACTAATTTCCAGTCTAGTTCTTGCATGGCCCTGGGAAAAAACAAAGTGGTTATGGCCTGGAAAAGTGGCCAGGGCAAGAAATTGGTATCAGAGATTAGACGCTGTCAGGTTTGGCAACTAATGACCACAACTTCAGAAATTAAAGAAGTCCCACTGTACCAGAGGGAGCTGGTAACCATTAGAACAGCACCCTTTGAGTGTCAGTAGACCCTCTTCTGACCCTGCCAGTTCCACCTCCCTGCTCTCCCAGTGCTTTTAGCACCTCTGTATGGCTATATCTCCCTCAGGAGGAACAGCAGCATCTGTCACTTTGCTTTCCTGCCTCCCCAAGTGTTCCTGTTGGGAAGGGCCTTGCTACTTTTCCAGCCTCCCACTAAAGATTCATCAGGATACTTTAGCACACCTCATGCATCAGTTGTTTCTTCAGCCCTGGAGGGGTCCATAGGACTGTTTGGGTTTTTTGAGGTTTTTTTATTGGAGAGAGTAAGTGCTCAGCTACACTTTCTGCCTTGCACTTTTTTCAGGATCTTGCGAGCAAGACTCATGAGGAGGCAACAACATGGTGGTAGGGAGCAGTGTGGGAAAGAATGTCCACTGTGCCACTGTGGTGAGTTCTCAAAGCTCCTTCATCTCCCTTGTCACCTCCCTGCACACAGTGGGGATCCAGCCTCTCTACAGTCACCAGAAAAGAGATTGCAGTGGATTCAGCAAAACCACTGAGGCCATGTCCAGGACTCAGGCCTGTATCAGAAACGGTGTGGCCAGCAGGACCAGGGTAGTGATCGATCCCTGTACTCAGCATTGGTGAGACCACACCTCGAATCCTGCGTTCAGTTTTGGGTTCTTCACAACAAGAAAGTCATTGAAGTGCTGGAGCATGTCCAGAAAAGGGCAACGGAGCTGCCAAACAATCTGGACCACAAGTCTTATGAGGAGCAGCTGAGCGATCTGAGCTTGCTTAACCCTGAGAAAAGGAGTCTCAGGGGAAATCTTATCAGTCTCTACAACTACCTGAAAGGAGATTGTTAAGGTGAAAGTCTGTCTCTTCTCCCAGGTAACAAGTGACAGGACAAGAGGAAATGGCCTCAAGTTGCACCAGTGCAAGTTTAGATTGCATATTAGGAAAAGTTTGTTCATTGAAAGAGTGATCAGGCATTGGAACAGGCTGCCCATGGAAGTGGTTGAGTCATCATCTCTGGGAGTGATCAAAAAAAACAGTGGATGTGGCCCTCGGGGACATGGTTTTCTAGTGAACAGGGCAGTGCTGGATGAATAGTTGGACTTGATGATCTTAGAGGTCTTTTACAGCTTTATTCTATGATTCTATGACCCATATACGGGATGCTGCTGCTTCCCCATAGCCTGTCCCTGCTCACGGCTGCACTCCCTGCCTCCTTGCCAGCAGAAACAGAGGATTTATTTCTCATATTTTGGCAGTGACTACAGCTTCATGCCTCAGTTTCCCCACTTANTCTGAAAGGAGATTGTTAAGGTGAAAGTCTGTCTCTTCTCCCAGGTAACAAGTGACAGGACAAGAGGAAATGGCCTCAAGTTGCACCAGTGCAAGTTTAGATTGCATATTAGGAAAAGTTTGTTCATTGAAAGAGTGATCAGGCATTGGAACAGGCTGCCCATGGAAGTGGTTGAGTCATCATCTCTGGGAGTGATCAAAAAAAACAGTGGATGTGGCCCTCGGGGACATGGTTTTCTAGTGAACAGGGCAGTGCTGGATGAATAGTTGGACTTGATGATCTTAGAGGTCTTTTACAGCTTTATTCTATGATTCTATGACCCATATACGGGATGCTGCTGCTTCCCCATAGCCTGTCCCTGCTCCTGGCTGCACTCCCTGCCTCCTTGCCAGCAGAAACAGAGGATTTATTTCTCATATTTTGGCAGTGACTACAGCTTCATGCCTCAGTTTCCCCACTTAGAGACACAGAGGATTTATTTTTTTGTCACCTCTGGCATGTTTTGCCTCTTTGCTGCATGGCTCTCAGGGACAGGAACCATCTGCTGGCATATCTCTCCAGGGCCACACACAGTGGAGCCACACAGGACCTGGATGCTAATCTTATACATGGATTTGGATCCAGTCCAAACTATAAATTCACATTAGCACCAGGTCAAGACTGCTCACAGCAGATAGAGCTGCAGTGGCCCCAGGTGCTCACCCTCGCCCTCCCAGCCACAGCACTGCTTGGGTGTGTGAGCAGGCTGCTCTGGCAGCTCCCCAGCCCTGCCTGAACCACATCAGCATCCTCTGCCTCACCCTCTGCCACAGAGGCTGTTCCCCCCTTACCGCCAGTGAGGCTGTTTTGCTTTCACCTTCTTGTGTTTTCCTAAAACTCCTCTGCCACAAGGAACTGGACCTGCTCTGAAGGAAGACACTGCCTTTCCTAAAGCTGGAAGACAAAGTCCTTCTCTGCAATATACCTCAACAGGGAGGAATTAATCATTTTCAGTTTCTTTGGAACTACACGAGGGAGCTTGTCTCTTTTTTTCCCCCCCTCAAACACATCGTGGGTGGTTTTTCTGCAACAAGCTGGGGATGGGAGGAAGGCCCTTATTTATTTACTTCCCTATCGAAAGATCTCAGCTGCTGTTAGTTAACAATCTAATTTTGCAGCATGCAGGAAATATTCTGATGGAAGGATCTCTCTCAATGGCCTCAGCTAGGGCATCTGCACACTGAGGGCATTTACCCTCCCTACTGCTGCTGAATAGAGAAGCAGCAAGGAGATGCTGGGACTCCTCATGGTCTCTTCATTCAATGTACAGAGGTAAATATTTTTGCCTGCAGTTGTGCCATTTGTCTGTACAGAAAAGATAAAGCCACTCACTGCATATAAGGTCTGCTTAGTACTACTGCTCTTTTAAACCTGGATTGGCATTTTTTAAAAACTCGCTCAGACCACTGGAGCACCATGGCTTGAAGGAGAGATTAAAATTTGAACTTTTCCAAAATATAAGGGAATTTAAAGTTTTAAAGCAGCAATATTTGCATTTAAACCCTGATGGATCCAGGCTGAAAAGGCTGAGACCTCTTTTGCTCTGTTCTGTAGAGCCTCCTGACACACTTTTGGGAGGTCCTCCAGTGCTGAAGAAGGAAAACGTGACCACAGCCAGTGTTTATCACCAATCATGAAAATGTGGTAATGATCAAATAGCAGTGGCATATATCCTTACACATCTATGCAGTCTAATCCCAAGTCCAGCAAGCCACATTCCTGTCTTTCTTTGAACTTGATTTTGCTT
>WEKX01018792.1:109634-150376 GCA_013390025.1 Pitta sordida
AGAAAAGGGCAACGGAGCTGCCAAACAATCTGGACCACAAGTCTTATGAGGAGCAGCTGAGCGATCTGAGCTTGCTTAACCCTGAGAAAAGGAGTCTCAGGGGAAATCTTATCAGTCTCTACAACTACCTGAAAGGAGATTGTTAAGGTGAAAGTCTGTCTCTTCTCCCAGGTAACAAGTGACAGGACAAGAGGAAATGGCCTCAAGTTGCACCAGTGCAAGTTTAGATTGCATATTAGGAAAAGTTTGTTCATTGAAAGAGTGATCAGGCATTGGAACAGGCTGCCCATGGAAGTGGTTGAGTCATCATCTCTGGGAGTGATCAAAAAAACCTGTGGATGTGGCCCTCGGGGACATGGTTTTCTAGTGAACAGGGCAGTGTTGGATGAATAGTTGGACTTGATGATCTTAGAGGTCTTTTACAGCTTTATTCTATGATTCTAAGACTCATATACGGGATGCTGCTGCTGCTGCTTCCCCATAGCCTGTCCCTGCACACGGCTGCACTCCCTGCCTCCTTGCCAGCAGAAACAGAGGATTTATTTCTCATATTTTGGCAGTGACTACAGCTTCATGCCTCAGTTTCCCCACTTAGAGACACAGAGGATTTATTTTTTTGTCACCTCTGGCATGTTTTGCCTCTTTGCTGCATGGCTCTCAGGGACAGGAACCATCTGCTGGCATATCTCTCCAGGGCCACACACAGTGGTGCCACACAGGACCTGGCTGCTAATATTAAACATGGATTTGGATCCAGTCCAAACTATAAATTCACATTAGCACCAGGTCAAGACTGCTCACAGCAGATAGAGCTGCATTGGCCCCAGGTGCTCACCCTCGCCCTCCCAGCCACAGCACTGCTTGGGTGTGTGAGCAGGCTGCTCTGGCAGCTCCCCAGCCCTGCCTGAACCACATCAGCATCCTCTGCCTCACCCTCTGCCACAGAGGCTGTTCCCCCCTTACCGCCAGTGAGGCTGTTTTGCTTTCACCTTCTTGTGTTTTCCTAAAACTCCTCTGCCACAAGGAACTGGACCTGCTCTGAAGAAAGACACTGCCTTTCCTAAAGCTGGAAGACAAAGTCCTTCTCTGCAATATACCTCAACAGGGAGGAATTAATCATTTTCAGTTTCTTTGGAACTACACGAGGGAGCTTGTCTCTTTTTTTCCCCCCCTCAAACACATCGTGGGTGGTTTTTCTGCAACAAGCTGGGGATGGGAGGAAGGCCCTTATTTATTTACTTCCCTATCGAAAGATCTCAGCTGCTGTTAGTTAACAATCTAATTTTGCAGCATGCAGGAAATATTCTGATGGAAGGATCTCTCTCAATGGCCTCAGCTAGGGCATCTGCACACTGAGGGCATTTACCCTCCCTACTGCTGCTGAATAGAGAAGCAGCAAGGAGATGCTGGGACTCCTCATGGTCTCTTCATTCAATGTACAGAGGTAAATATTTTTGCCTGCAGTTGTGCCATTTGCCTGTACAGAAAAGGTAAAGCCACCCACTGCATATAAGGTCTGCTTAGTACTACTGCTCTTTTAAACCTGGATTGGCATTTTTTAAAAACTCGCTCAGACCACTGGAGCACCATGGCTTGAAGGAGAGATTAAAATTTGAACTTTTCCAAAATATAAGGGAATTTAAAGTTTTAAAGCAGTAATATTTGCATTTAAACCCTGATGGATCCAGGCTGAAAAGGCTGAGACCTCTTTTGCTCTGTTCTGTAGAGCCTCCTGACACACTTTTGGGAGGTCCTCCAGTGCTGAAGAAGGAAAACGTGACCACAGCCAGTGTTTATCACCAATCATGAAAATGTGGTAATGATCAAATAGCAGTGGCATATATCCTTACACATCTATGCAGTCTAATCCCAAGTCCAGCAAGCCACATTCCTGTCTTTCTTTGAACTTGATTTTGCTTTCGTTGTACCCTGTCAGAAGCATTTTCCATTCAGAGAAGGTCAAACACACTTTTCAAGTCTCAGTCTACAGAGGATTAAATACTTGGCAACTCTGAGAATAGGAGGAGCTGGGCACAGATGTGTTCCCAGGCAGGACCCCAATCCTTTTCGCTCTCTGCTTCAGCGAGTGTTTCAACCTGGTTTATGCACCCAACCACTTGCTAAGACCTCAGTTCCTGTCCTGGGGCCAAAACACATTGTCTCATCTACCTGGGATGCCTCCCTAAAACCAGAGTTTCTTTCTCAGTGGTTACATGTGAGATAACTATTCATGGGTAGGCAGTTTCAAAAGAAGAAAACAAAGAAAGAAATCTAGTTTTAGACTACAACCACGAAGAATAAGGTAGCAGCTCTTAACATGACATCTTGGTACCTTCAGAAATGCACAGGCTAACCCAAAACAGAGAGCACAAAACTGCAGCAGCTGCACTGAAATGCCCCAAAGTTTGCTGCCTGCAGCATTCATCTTATGGGAGGGCAGGTCAGATCCTCTGAAGCAGTGGAGAAAGCTCGTCTCAATTCAGTCCTGCCCCAGGCAGGAGACTTCCAGAAGCATTAGATAGAAAAGAGAACTGAGAACACCAGCATCCGCTCCTCTGTTTTGCAGTCAGCCCCATGTGTATGATCACAAAGAAGGTCCTACAGACCTACCCATGCACCATGAGGCTCACATGAGAACTCAGTTCATGGCAGCCCAGGACTGGTTTGGGTACATCCATCTGCAAATGCCTGGCTGCTTATCAAACCTCCCAGCTGAAATGTAAGAGCCTGTGTTAGGTATCCCAGGAGCATGGCACCCCTTGAACACTGATGCTAAAGACCAAACGTTTTCCTTCAGCTACTTGGCATTACCATATCTTTTCTGTTGCTGGTCCAAACCTCATTTCAATTTTCCAAGAGTAGGATCTGCCATTTATTATTGCCTCAGGCCCTCCTCTTTCTTAGCTTTGCAGAAGCAATTATTAAACTTTTGTTTAGTCTTGGGAAAAGCTGAAACAGTGAGAATTTATCCAACAGGGAGGCATGCATGCTGTGTACCCTGGCTTTTGCTGAATTACAGTTGTGACACAGGCTGCCCTGTGCTGTTGGAGAACTTCCAGTGCTGCCTGGCACCCTTTGGATGGACAAGAGCCCAGTCAGGCTTTGCCTCTTCTCTCCACCACTGACTATACCAAAGCATATTACAATTTAACCCCTTTAATTTCACCTGCTACTAGGCAGGTAAAGGTACATTTAATAAAGAATTTGAGAGCAGAGCTCATTTAACTGCAACAAAAAGCCGCTTTAACTCAGGCACAACCCTACAGATATATTGTATATATATGTGGGTATATGCATATTGGATATTTTTAAAAATACAACATCCAAAAACACCCATATCACAAAAGTGCTCATGTGTTAGGTGACTGGGCACTGAAAGGAGAGGTAAAGAGTTGCATCCTATTTCCCTCTCCACAGAGTCAGGCCAAAGAGCACAAGCCCTCCTGTGGCTTGTGGACTAATAAGATACTCAAGAACCAGCAATTAAAGGCAGGTGTTTATACTAGTTTTCTTCCAGCTGGCTTTTAAAAATATATCTGCTAGGAGAAAGTGGTCAGTCTTCTCTGTTACTTTTTACTTCTTTCCCTGGTTGAGCATACAGAAAGTAAAAATTTCTTCTGAGAGGCTGTATTTGCTTAGGCTACTCTACAGTTATCCTTCAGAGCAATGGATAATTCCCACTTTTCTCTTAAGTTTTACAAGTTATAGAAATACAAGATCAGCCAGCCCTTAGAAAACCCTGTCCAAGGCTTGGTTTATAGATTTCTCCAAGAGAAATAATCACATAATTGTAATAAGTATAGGTTGGAAAAGCATCTTCCTCTTGTTTTATTCACAAGCTACTGCTCTGGCTTCTTGCTAATATCATGATGAAGGCTTATTTTAAATTTCAAAGGCTCTAAACAGGAATTTAAATTTTATTTTTAATACACCTTTAAAGAGAAATAAAGGACCTGAAAAAACACAGCCTAAGAAAACTTTTACCCGGCTGGACTCTCACTCTGAGAAAGCTTTGTTTAATGGCACTAGCATAGCTGCATAAAGGTTACTTTCAAGCCCCCCTCCTTGTCTGACAGAACACTTTGTGAAATGGGAGCTGTGTGAGAAGGGGCATGCCTGTGAGATGTGCTGTGGGGGCTTTTTGCCTTTGAAAACATAATTCATTTGGCTCTGATCTTGTGTCAGCTTGCATTTAGTTTCTCGGATGTGAAAGCAAACCACAGAACAACTGATGCAAAGTTGCCACACAGAGTTATCTGCATGTGCATGTGTCTGGCCCACTAGAGGCAGTCCATAGTATTCACAGATGTTGTACTGGGATGGTTTTGTGGTCCTGTGTGGTTTCTTTTTTCTCCAGCTGCCTAGGGGTAAGGAGCATGTTTCTCATCCTTCTTGGCTGTAACCAAAGTGGAGGGAAGCGCGATTTCTCTGCCTGGCATTATTCTCCCTCTATGATTAGCTCTCTGCCTGCCTCACAAACAGCAGATGTAAGGGGAGCTATTGCCAGGCTGCACAAGATGCACTGGAGGCACTAGAGACACACGAGACACGCATTCTGAGCATCAACTGCTGTAGCAGATAATTTCTGTGACCTGGAAGAACAATCACCTATTAGGGAGGTAAAAGCACACAGGCAAGTTTTAAACAAAAATCCAGTTTTGAGGTGATTCAGAAACTGTTCTGAATCACCTCAAAGTGATTCTGAATCTGAATATGCAGCTCTGCCAAGTTAAAATGACAAGGTTCATCAGTTTTCAGGCTTCAGAACTTCAAGTCATCCAATAGCTGAAAGGTGGGAAAATGTCCCTTTGAGGAAGCTGCATCTTCCTTCAAATCAGCCAGAGCTGTGGGTCTTGCTGGCAGGATGGTGCCTCAGCTGATCCATTGGTCCACTCAAAACAGAAGCTGGGCTTTGATGAGCTGTGAAGCAAAACCATCCTTTTCTCCTGCTATACAACATAGGTTGATGTAAGGGAAGTTCCTGCAAAGTCTGTGATTTCCCAGCACCACTCTTCATGACAGCCTGTGGGAGGGTGTCTGGTAAGCCAGAGCCTGAACCTCATCTTCCATCTCCCTCTTGCACTTTGGTGTGCCAAGTACAAAAAGGGCTCAGCCATGCTCCTGCTTTTGGGTTAAGAGGTGTCCTGTTCAGTTTCAGCACCTTTTCACATTATGTAATACATTTCTTCATCAGCCCATGTTCACCTCTCTCAGCAAAAAGTATTTCACAGCCTTAGAAACCCAACTATCTTCATGTTCACTGCAGGCGTAGGGGAGTCACCATGTAGATACCACAAAATGGATTTTATCTGTGCCACCTTCCTGCCAGATCTCTTTATAGAAACTGGTGTGTGAAGCACCACCAAATAGCAGTGCTTGCTGACTAGCAGTGCCAAATGGGACAGACTGCATGTACGTGTGTCTGCTCCAATTGCTTCCCTTCATGGAGTTCTAATATCTATAAAGGCTGGAGAGGTATCAAATGATAAGTAGAACCTTACTATTTGTATAATTAAATCAACTTCAACCAACTGCTTTCTAAAGGAAGAGGAAATAAGGAACACTTTGCATCCTTAAACTTCTTTGTTTTGCCAGAAGATTTCATTATTTAAGGCTTAGTGAAAGAAGGGGGCGAAGGCTGTCAGCCAGGGGATCCCTCTTGGCTAGTATTCAGCTTCCAGTGCCTTAAAGAGATTTGATGTGGCCATCGGGAGAGTGTCAGTTCCTATTGTGGTTATATCCAAAGCCTGGCAAGGAGGGAGATAGAGGAGGGGAGGTATTTGAGTGCCTGGGAGCTCAAGGAGTGCCTACAGGCTCAAGTGAGTGCTGCAGCACTCTAAGTTCAGGATCCAGACCTCATTCGAGGGCAATGAGTTCATTGTGAACTCCACACAGGCTCTCAACACCACTGGGGTTGCTCTTGCTGCATTGGGATGCAAGTGAGATCCCCTCTTCCTTTGCTATAGGAAAGACTATTGTACAACAACGTTTTGTTTGGGTTTTTTGTTTGTTTATTTTTTGTATTCCAATAAAATAGGTGATTAAGAGGCATAAGGTTGAGACAAATCTCTTGCTCAAGCCCACTTACACTGCAAAAGCCAAGTGAGACTGACTTTGACAAGGGCAGAATTGTTTAAGACACATTGAAAACTTCTTACAGGGTCTATATAAGCAGTATTTCTTCCTATTTCAACCTCTATCATCAAAGACTGACTGCTGGCATACTTCGTTCATTGTCTCTCTAAACAGATTAGTCTTCAACTTTCCACCAGTATCAGAGAAAGTGTATGGAGAGTCCAGAGAGCAAAGTAAGCTGAAAGCCAGAACCTCTGGACAATCAGCCTGCAGCCACTAACTAGCACCGCCTAGGTTCTCAGCACAGAGCCAGAAAACACACATGCAAAAAAACCACCAGGTTTTCAAAAGTAATTTCTATGGAAAACCTTGTTTTACCCTCAAGAGTCTATAAGTCCACACAAAATAATGATGATGTTGCTAATACCTCAGTCTTATGGGCCTTTTACATCCTTCTGAGAAGTGGCACAGTGCCACTCAACGTCTAGGACATGCAAACCATCTCATACTTTGTAAAATTTATATGTATTATGAAGTAAAAGCTCAATGCAAACAAAGCCAAAATAGTAGCCAGCATTGGTGTTGAGATGGTGGAAGTAGTGGCATTGATTTCTTTTTAAAGAGAAGCAAGGTTATCTTTACCTTCCAAGCCAGAGCAATAGAAAGTGTTAAAAAATGCATAGTTCTTCAGGATACCAAAAGTACCTAAATGCATATGCAGGAATATCTGTACAGCCAGGAAGAATTACCTTATTGATATTAGAGCTAGTAGCTCAAGCACAGAGTAAAAAATAAAGAAATAAATTTTAAAAAGTAAAGACTTACAGCCCCCTCTCAGAAAAGAAATTATATATCCTGGTCTCCATCTGCTTAAGATTCTTGGGAATCTTTCTAGTCTTTCTTTGGGAAATGCCTCATGATAATTTTAACTGAGTTAAAATGAATGAGGTGGGACATCAGAATCTGGCCTTTCATGCTGCAACTGGATCTATGGTCTCTTGTCCCATGTGTCGTATCGTGGCACCAAGAGAAATCTGCTTAAGGGCAGCCGTCTGTCTGCTCCAGCTAACTATAGCACAGGAACTGCAATTATCAACATCTGCATTCCCCAAATTCCTTTGGTGATCTCCACTGGAATGGTATTATAGTTATTCTTTTTTTGCAAATGTACATACTTTACCAGGCTAATTAGCTGGGAACGACGTTTAAACTGAAGCCACATGACAAAATCTGAAGGGTTTTTTTTAAACAGTCATGTTACGAAAATATTACCTTTGCCCTGTAAGCTTTGGGCAAAAATGATTTGTGTTCTGCAGATGGACAGAGGGTTAAGGGCTCTACATGAAATCATCTTAAAAGCTACAGAGAGTAACTGGGTGCTGTGGGTTACTGTGAAACCACTTTTCCGAAAAAGTTCTTGGTTCCATTGTACAAAGAGAGACACAGAGATCAATGCTGGAATTAACTCCAATTAACTGGAATTAACTTCATGGTTACTAAGGCCACCTCTCCTTCTAAGAAGTGGCAAAAATATTTTAAAACCTTCTACAAATAACATACTGTGTTCTTCATGTGCGAGTTTTTTTGCAGCTCAGATGCTGTTTCAATGTGAAACTCTCCACTGCAGTGTTCCTATTCCATGTATGTGTTATGGTTTAACCCCAAATGACAACTAAGCCCCACACAGCTGCTCGCTCACTCTGCTCATGTGGGATTGGGGACAGAATTGGAGGGGTAAAAGTGAGAAAACTTGTGGGTTGAGAGAAGACAGTTCAATAGGTAAAGCAAAAGCCATGTGCACAAGCACAGCTAAACTAGGAATTCATTCACCACTTCCCATGAGCATATGTTCAGCCATCTCCAGGAAAGTAGGGCTCTGTCATGTGTAATGGTTACTTGGGAAGACAAACGACATCACTCCAAATATCACCTTCTTCTATGGTATGGAATATTCTTTTGGATAGTTTGGATCTTCTGTCCTTGTTATGCCCCCTCACAGTTCTTGTGTACCTACTCACTGGCAGAGCATGGGAAACTGAAAAGGCTCTGTGTAATAAGCACTGCTCACCAGTAAAAAAATATCCCTGTCCTATTATCAACACTGTTTCCAGCACAAATCCAAACACAGCCCCAGTGCTAGATACCATGAAGAAAATTAACTCTATCCCAGCCAAAGCCAGTGTGTTTGCAAATTTAAGGTGCTTCTTCAGTGGCAATATTTAGAAGAAACCCTCTTTTTTGGCAGAGAGACAAAAAGACATGAAAGACTGCAATGGTATCATGGAATAGTTATGATCTGTATACCTAAATGAAGTTGTATGGTACCTTCTGTGGGCCAGAAGCCCTGCACACAAACAATGGCCAAGCTTCCTATTGCCAAGTGTGAATCAGAGGGTATAGATAGATTCATTTAAAAAGTGGCATCACTGTTTTCCTTTCATATTCTCCTCCCTGATATTGTCTACACAGTGAGCTTAACACAGCAGGAAAGAAACGTGGAGAGGAGCTCCGTGGCTGTTCTGCTGAGAGAAAAAGGATTCCTGAGGGCAGTGGCCAGCTCTGTCTCATGCTTGCACAGCTCCAGCACAGTGCAGTTGGAGTTAATGAGCAGGTTTCCATGCTTCTATGATAACAGCAATAACCTGAACAATAAAAGATGATCATTGATCCTGAGAACAGGAGAGAGGGCCACTTAAAGCTGTTATCACCCTTCCTCCTGGCTTATGCTGGCAAGCAGGGCAATGCAGGCCAGGGCAAATCAACTCATAATTCAGTTCAAATCTGAATAGTGTACCAGCAGCACAGTCTAGGAATAAAATAGAAAAAAATGTGATTTTCATGCTCAAGGGCTAAGACAGTACTGCATAACCCATGGGTACCTGTTGTGGCAATCAGAGGAAATACCACGGGATTTGAATCAATAAAATGAGTAAACCAGAAACCCTGGCCTTGTCTGTGTAAGTCATTGCACTCTATTTAATGTTCTTGTTGCTTTCACTTTATAAGGTGATCTAGACAGTATTAAATGGTAAAAAAATTAGAAACTCTCCCTAAGAATATTGTGCCTCTTTACCAATAAGTGATTTTTACATTGTTTCCAAAACATAGTCTTTAGTGTTAGGCAAATTTTGATTTAGAGGAAGCTGTTTGATCCTGGATTTGAAAACACTGTTTTCTTTGAAATCGACTATGATATCACAAAGCTAAACCTAATGAGACAAAAAAGCCAAACCCACAAAACAAACAAGACACCACAATCAGTTAGCTGATGAAAAAACAACCAAACCTACCAAATGCTACAGTATACCAGAGAACCTGTGATGCAATCTGGCATTGCAAAGAGACTGGGGAAGATTCTCCCTGAAAGATTCCTATATAATTTCAGGTTACCCTAGAAACTGTAATGAGAGACAGCAGTATAGAAAGTTGTTAAATTGTACATTACGTGCAAAACAATTGCCCATTTGTGTAGAATCCCTCCATGACTTCAAAAGATGGACACAGAGCTTGGCTCTGCCCATCAACTGCTTTAAACAGTAATTTAGGGGTATAAACAAGATATACAATGAACCTTGAAAAGGAAATAGGAGAAAGCCTCAATAATTTCCATGTGTATAATCACCACTGCAAAGTGGGGGCAGTACTTATACAATATGTGCATTCCAGCTGAAATGTGTCTGCAATGTGACTGACCCACCTAACATATAGACAGGAAATAAGGTTTTTTCCAGTGTCTAACAATATAAAGCTGTCGAGTTTAACCCTATCAACACCAGAGCAAAAAGAAGCCCAGATAAGTTCATGTTCAAGGCATCTTGCTCTGTCAGGATCTGAACTGAACCTAGCTGAAAGATTTTTTTATCTCTCAGCAGGCTTGTGTCACTAACTAGCACTTCATCATGGGAGCTGGTGACTGGGTAGGTCTTTGGTCCTCTATGCAGCCTCCCCTCTGCTGACACCTGTGCAGAAACCAATAGTGCTGCAAAGTGACCCACTGCAGATATGGCTGGGAGACGACGGCTTTTTGGCTTCTTCTCAGATGGGTCACTTCCATTTATGTAATCCTTTTACAAAACAGAGTTGGAAATTGTAAGACTACACTGAGTTATTATTATACAGTAATTCCAGCAGCATCATTCAGGATATACTAAAATAAATTGTTCACTATACTCCTGGTCTTGAAAGACCATCTCTCCCTCATACCATTTATTAATCTCAGCTGTATTGAATTATTAACTAAAATCCTCAATTACTTCCATCACTAAAAATACCACTGTGCCTTTTAGATCCATATTTCTACCTTTTACTCTAATGCATTCTTCATTTTAATTACTGGCACCGTATTTTCAAAGGCCAGAGCCTTATCTTTGCTGGTTATTTGTCTACCTAAAAAAAGGTTGACAAGTGCATAAATCATTAGGCGTGACAAGCAGTGAATTCTTGAAGGAGAAGTATGTGGAAAAAAGATCACGTTACCCAGGTGAACCAAAGACCTGTGAAAGTGAAGCAACAGAGAATCACAGAATCACAGAAAATTATGAGTTGGAAGGGACCCACAAGGATCATCTAGTCCAACTCACCATCTAATACCCGTACAGCGACCAAGAGCACATCCCAGAGTATAATAACAACCTAGATGCCTCACAGTCTAGCAGGCCACTCTGAGCCGGAGGGGGCCCAGGGTCATCCAGCCCTCACCCCCCAGCTAGACCAGCTAGACCATGTCACTAAGCTCCTCGTCCAGTCTTCTCTTAAACACTTCCAGGGATGGCGACTCCACCACCTCCCTGGGCAGCCCATTCCAATATGCAATTACTCTCTCCGTGAAAAACCGTTTCCTAACATTGAGATTAAACCTCCCCTGGCGTAGCTTGAGGCTGTGCCCTCTCGTTCATCATCTGGTTCTCCTGCCACAGGTGTGCATTGTGCAAGACACTATTCTAGTGCTAATTTTTTTCTGTGAAGGGAAAAGAAATCTTTTGCAAGAAAGGACTTGTGGACTAAATGATAACAAGAGCTCCCAGTTGAAATTCCTAAATACGAAATCAAGATCACATCCAATCAAAATCACACCCAAACAACAATCCCAGCCCACAGTAAGTCTCATCTGTCCAACGGCCCCTAGCAATAAAGTACCACAGTTCTCCTATTGCCATTACCACTTCTGATTCAAAGAACAGATATTTTGTCATGAAAATTCCAGCTTCAAGGTCTATCAGTGGTCCAGCTAGTGGAGGTCCATCATGCAAGGTCCTCTGCACACCTACACAGGAATGATACACAACTTAAGAATGTTAATGAGTGTCATCAGTGTGACCCCATCCACTCCAGAGCAGCCCGCTGACCTGCCAGATGGTCAGAGCAGCTAGAAAGGTCTCCTTAGGGAAGCGAAAGGATGTTTGTGACAAGGGGTTGCCAGCTCTGTTTGCTTTTCCCTAACCAGAGGAGACACTTTAGAAAAAGAGCACATGCTGTCCAGTGAAATGCTGTGTGTGGAACTGATGTCTTTACCTTGGCTATTAGCCTATGCTGCAGACTCTCAGGCTACATTTTAATTTTTGCTACCCTGGTCATCTGCCTGTGCCAAAGTCATTCCTCTGCCTTGATGTGTGGACACACCTGCACACCAGCTGTGACACCTCACAGATTTATGGTATGGGCACTGCCTTGCAGAAAAGCTGGCCTTAGGTTCTCTAATGTAATTCCTGCCAGCTGATGATCAAGAATAATTATGCCTAGCATTCAGGTTGGAGCACATGTGAGGAGACAGTAAAATGCCCAGTTCTACATCCTCAGTATCCTGAAGTTATACACAGTAATGGGCTTGCTTTCTCAGGGAATTGCAATATATCCAGTCATCATCTTTTTAAATTCACCTCCACCTAGTATGACAAGAATAAATCTTTTTCTCTCTAGTTTCTTTTTAAAATGCGTGCTTTCAATTTTATTACTTGTAAAAGTCCTGAGAACAACAATAACTTCAGGAAATAGAGATGAAGTAGGAAATGCAGGAAATCTTTGGAGATTATGATGGATTTTTTCCTTACAAGACAAATAATATATTACTATATTATATTTATCATTCCTCTTCTAGCCTTTTTAATAAGAAAACACAAACACAAGTCTAGCTGTACATAGCCAACATCTGATTAGGTCAAAACCCTTTAACAGACATCATGTGGTTGTGATACAAAGGAGATATGAAAAGTAGTTTTCTGGGACTTCTACCACCAGAAGGATGCTCTGGAGATGACTTATACAAAGGTTCTGTTAGTTCTTCCAGCTAATTTAGTGCCTAATTTATGAAAATATAGGAATAATCACCTCTGAGGTTGAACCATTACTACAGTCTGCAGAGAAGGAGGACACGATGGGAAAAACAACTTTCTCTTGTGCCACAACCTACCAGCTTTACTTTTGATCTATCAGCTATATCCTTCAGGTATGAGAAGGAATCTTAAACCTTTGCTTCTCCAGAGTAAGTGGATTTCCGCCATCACCTGTGCCCTTCAAGGGTAGGGCTAGAACATTCATTAACTCACTTCACCTGTTGCCTTGTTCACCTAGCATCAGGCAGCGAGACTGAATTTTGACAAACAGACACTCATGTCCTTGAATTCTTGAACTCCAGCTCTTGCTTTTCTTTTCTGGGGGGGCGAAAAAATCAAACAGGAGAAAAGAAATAGAGCTTGTTCCACATACATGGACAGTTCTCTCCAACCATCAATACAATGGGCACTACATAGAAAAAGTGTCCTCCAGTGACATGCTTTTAATTTACAGCATCAGTGTTAATATCAGTGTCACACTGAAGAGCCAGCTACCAAGGTGCTCATAAACCCCTTCTTTCGCTGGGTAGATGTTACATGCCTGGTACCACGGTATGCTCCTGAAAGCCCTGTGCTCTCGTCCAGTCTCTGCATTTCTGTATAGTTCTGATGACAGCTTCAGTTTTCTTCTCATTTTAAAAGGGGACAAGGGAAACCAACAGCATCCATATGAATATGAACAATATCTGCAGACACAAAGTAGGAGTGAATACTCAAGGACAATCAGTTGATGATTCAATACAGAAAGGTTCCTCTTTGCAATTCATAATGCTATTGAAGAAGGTGATATAATTTTTAATGAAAATTAATCTCAATGTTTATATATGCAGTAACTGTCTCATCCATTTCCAATAGTCACCATTGCACTGTAGGAACAGAGGGACAACCTCAAGCATCCAGACTTTGCTTCTGGGGCAACAAAACTAGCTGGGACCTTAGCGTAACGTGATCGGTCAGCTCTTTTCTCTTTTCAGTTTATACTACATCACCTCCTAAGACCCCATCTTTTATTCTGTGCTGCTGATGTTAGAGCTCCACTGCAGTCTTCAGAAGTGGTTCTCTGTGCAGTTGGCTTTTGAATGAAACATGAGGGGGTTTAGCACCTCAGGAGGCTGAGCATGCCCTAGCAGCCCAGTCCCAGCCTCACACACACGGACTGCCCTTTAATTCCACTTAAATAAATTCAGTGTTGTTGGTTTTGCCCCTGCTCGAAAGGAGCTTAGTGGGAAAGTCAAAACAGATCTCAGCCAAGGGAGAAAAATAATAAAGCAAGCCCATAAATTAAGTCAAGTGTATCCTAGGAACAAGAAAGAGCTCATGCAGATGAGGCAAACCATGCCATGCAGAGAAAGCAAATCCCCACTGCTGATCCTCCCTCATGCCATTCCAAAGAAGTAAACCTCTATGCAAAGTGTTTGAGAGCATTCTGGAAACAGAGGGGCCCTGGAAAAACAGTTAAGAAATAAATTCCACTGTTCAGTGGCATTTGTTCCAAAGGAGACAAAGTGTCTTTTGTGAAACATTGCCACTAGAAGCCTTGCAGAGTTTGAACTGCATCCACAGCCTGCACTAGTATGAGACCTAAAGTGAGATCTTACTGACTTCCTTTTTGCTACTGAAAATCCGAGCAGATTTTAAAAAATTGACTAATCAACTATGACTGAGCTGCATTTTTCCCCAGATATGAATCAACACAATGTATCATAATTATTAAAAATCTATTAGATTATTATCACAGTAAGAGTATGACAGAAAGTAAGAGGGGCTAAAATGCTTAAATGCAGTGAGAATACCTAGACTCTAACAATAAGGCCCTGCTCATTCATCATATGAAGTTATATCAAGTCTGTAGTAGTCTCCTACATAGAATGTACTAGGTAAGGATGAGATTTTTAGAAGGAACTAACCCTTTTCCAAAAAAATCTCAGGTTAGAAAACCTAAATAATGTAGTGTCTTGCAAAACCCTCAGGTAAGCATGTTCATGTTTACTTTCTTTGCTCTGAAACTCTGATGAGTCAACACAGCCAGATCACACTGCCTTATGCATGGTGGGGGATGCTGTGGAATGCAGTGTAAAAGCCAAGTCCAGGCTGATTTATGGTTATTGCCAGGGCAGGAATGGTCCCAGGAAAAAAGGCAGATCACTGGAAGCATGTGGTCCTCCTTTTCCTTTTTTCACTCCAGAAGACTGGTAAGTGAAGTGCAAGATGCCTATAAAGTCTCCCGTGCAGACAAAACCACTATCTCAGCAGGGTCCGTTAGCAGAGGATGCATCATCATCATTGTCCTATCTTTCTCCTGGGAAAGGGAAATGGAAGGGAAAGGAAGAGCTCTGTAAGCAAAACAAAGTAGAGAATGGGAAAGAGCTGAGACCAATTAAGCCCCAAACACATGTAGGCCCCCTGCATGGCAGCTGACCTACAAAGGATATTCAGCGTCGACACAGGGTTGAACACTGAACTGATAAAGTAACTGGATGCAAAAGTACTACAGCATCAGGCTGTGCTGAGGGGGATAGACTATCCTCACATTAACTCCATTATAAAGAGATGATCACTACCACATAAATCAAAGTAGATATATTGCAATAAACACCCAGATTCAGTTCTGTTGTCTTGTGTATGCTTGTTAATAGAGTTTGCAACACCTGACATGTAAAATGAGAAGGCAATTTCCAGGAAACTTCTCTTACTGTATATTTACAATTATGCAGCTGATTGAAGCTGGAAGAAAACTTCCCCTGGAAAATCCTGTCCACCCACCACTCCACTAGATCAGAGCTTAAGTAGACCACTGCCACCTTGCAAGAACCAGGAAACGAGTCTGTTTTGTACCTTCTCCTCCTAAAACATTTTTGCTTTTTCCTGCTGGGAAGAAGGCAGCGATTGACAGCACAGAAGGGGTTAAAGGAGGCAAATATGGGCTTGAAAACTCAGAGTTCTGTGTTTGGCTTGTTTGCAAGTGAGCACTGAAGCATGTCCCTAGACAGACACATCATGGTGAGTGAAAGGAGGTCTTTTAAGCATAATACAGTCTATCATTTGAGACGTAATCTGAGTTCAGATGAATGATTTTTCAACCTATTACACTGGCAATAACATACTTTCCAATCTGCCCCATATTAAGAAACACTTCCACTCCCGCTTCCTCCTCTCAAGCCAGGGATATTGGAAGGATGCACTCTCTGAGACTATTTACTTTCACAGAGATCTTTAATAAAAATGCATTGACTGGAAACGGTGAAGATAGGGCAGACTGTGAAACAGGAAATTTAAAGAGACAAATATGCAGAACTCCTCAGGATGCTGCCAAGGCAACAATTTCAGAAGGAAAACAATGCTGAGTAGCATAACTTCCCCCCCAGTAGCTGCAAGTCATTCAGCAACCTTGAATTAAGCTCACACCTCTGCTGTCTCTGCATGGCTTCACGAGAGAGGAATGAAATCCTTTATCAGCAGGACCAAAATACCTCCAAAAAGGGTAAATATTAGAAGGCCACAAAATCTTGAGCTGTCCTGCAATGATTAATAGGCATACATATCTCCCTATGCCCTAGCTCAGCCATGCTGAACCAATGTTTGAGAATTTCAAAATCTGAGCAGCCCCTTTGCTTTCAAAGACATAGCCTCGGCTGTCCAGTGATTTCCCCAGGGACAGTTAAAATTAGTTTGGTTTCTTCTTTCTCTCCCCTCTTTCTTGAAAGCATCCTGAAGACTGGAGCATTGAACAGGGACTGCTGAACTGCTGTATTCAGTAACACATTGTACGCTGAAATAAAGAACTGGACCGTTGCACTAAAGAGGAGATTAGACAGAAATCTGTTATGAACAAGCAGGATTAGCAACACAAGTGGGTAATGAGCTGATAATAAAGAATACTGCATTACTGCTAGGAAAGATTCAGTAATAAATAAAAATAAAAAATAGGAACACACAGACACTGTGCCCCAGTAGGAACTTCCTACAGTGTGCATCCTGGCTTCAGCAGCCTGCATGAACCAACCCATGGACCAGCCTGGCCCCCGACCAGCTGCAAACACACATGCACAATTGTGTGCATCTACATGCTGGCTTAAGACATGCAGAAGAAAGAAAATGGAAACTAACAGAAGTAAGAAAGCTGTCTGTAAGGACAGAGTCCCAGTTAACAGCTGAGGAGCAAGCTGACCCCATGCCATTTGTGCTAGGAATCTAGTTGCAATTTGTACCCTTGAAGTCAAGTTCTAATTTGTAAAGACAAATTAATTTGCTTCTTTTGATATCACACTTTGTTTGGAGTCACTGAAACACGCTGCTGACGCAGCCCTGGAAGCCAATGCCCCATTAAAACAGGTACCATCTCCCACCCTGAAAGAAAGCCCTGTCAGTGAGAGTTGGATCAAGTATCCAGGATCTTTCGCTTCTTAATCTCTTCTGGGGCAGCTACCAAGAACTGATGAACGTCACCCAGACTGCTGGTACAATGGTTATGTTCCTAATAATCTGAGGGACTTTGATGGTAAAAATCAAAAGTTCCACAAAACACTTGTCCATCTTTTAGTCCCTTCCAATTGTGCAAGCTATGGGTAAAACAAACTAGGTCTCTGTGTGATGATGAAAGCCTTCTAAGCAGCATCCCTTAGCACACTGATCTTCCCAATGAAGTGTTTTCAGACCTCTACAGAAAACAAAGTGAGATATTGAGGCATCCTGCTATCCTCTCCTCCAAGTTTCCATAACCTCTTCTGTCCCTTCTGTCCTCAAGATGTCTGGGGACACAAAGCATGGAAGCCAGACAGCTCTGCCTTTGCAGTTTTACTAGTTTTTTTGGCAGAAGTTTTATGAGCACATTAGCAAAGTCCCAACACAGCACTAGACACAGGGCAAGCACCCTCATTTCCACTTTGTAGCAAAAAGGACCAAAGTGGCAGGAGACCAACTGACCTCTTAAGCCCACATACTATGTCAGACTGCTCAGGCTTTGCCATCCAGGCAAGCAGTTCTCTCCTCTTCAGTAGGCTGCAGAGCTCAGTAGACCAAGACCCAGGAGGTGTCTTAGTCCACTGTGGGTGATCATGCAGCACTACATCGCAACACATCCTGGGCAAGGGACAGTCATAGTACACAGATAATGTTGATTGCATACATGCATATACATTTAGACCAATATATACATGTAATATTCTTCTGCTGCAAAAAACCTCCCCACTGTATTCATAACTGTTCATATCTATTAACTCTGTGCACAGAAAGGGTGTTACTTGCTTTTCCACTCGCCAGTTACAGTCAGTACAGCTGTAGAAAGTACATTCAACATGAAACAAATTCACGTTTAGAACACAGAGCTGGTTCCAGAAACCTGCTGTATTTTACATATTTACCATCTGGATATATGTGGGATCCCCTGTTTTACAACAATGCTACTGTTTCAGTTGCCTTCCCCATTCCTTTAATATGGAGATTTTAATTGCCATTCGTATCTTTTAAAGGTGGTGACAGTGCTGCAAACAGGCCCCCAGCTGCTGTGTACATACAATTGCTGCAGGCATGACTGGAGCAATAGTGAGTGCTGAGGCAGCACGTAAGTCTAAAGAGGGAACATGGGCAGTCCTGAGGGGAAGATCAAGGCCTGTCCCAAGCAGTTGTGGTGAGTGGCAGCAGAGCGACTCACTGCTCCACCAGGGAATCTCAACAAGTCATCTCTACTTTGCAGCATATGCTGAAATTTCCCTGGCATATTTATCTTCCTCGGTGTTTGTTTTGCAGCCCATCCATCATCTGAGAGGCAAGGGGGAGAGGGGAGCAGGAAAACACAAACATTCAACTCACATTTTATGAGTCATACAAGAGACTGAGGGCAAAGGGTGCAGCAATAGTGGTGCGGGGAGCTTCCCCAGCAGATGGGTAGAATGGAAAGAGAGAAGGGAATAGGGCAGTGCTGAAGGAGGGAATGCAGCTGGGGAGACAGAAGGCCAGCTTGGTCATTTGTGAATGAAGCCTTTGTCTAACAAGCTTGGGAAGAGCATTTCAGAGGCCATCACCTCCAAAGCAGCTGGAGTGGAAGCTCCCCCATTCGTTTAGTGGCAAGCCTTATTTCAATCAGCTTGTGTGCAGTCTCAATTGACAGGCAACGCCAAAGCAGAAGTAATGGACAGAAGCAACATCTCCCGAGCCAGCCACACATGTCCAAAGCTCATGTGACAGTTTCACATTGGAGATTATTCCTAATAACTCTACCAAACTGCTTCGCACTAAATCTCACACAGGACAAATCTCTTCACTACTGTCAGACACACTGACCTTTCTCATGTGGATCTGTGCATGGCAGCAAGGAAGAGCAACTGAGCAATTTCTTCCAACAGTACAAACTTTTGCTTTCCATCTGGCAGCTCAAGAAAAGATCACCTCTGGTCTCCCTCTCCTGCATCCTTTGATCATAGACATTAGGGTAAACAGAAATCTGTCCATGTGCTGGTTCAACTACATACTTACGTAGCACTACTGAATACACTTGATTTCCTACCTTGGCTTTATTCAAACACCAAGATGTCTGGTACAGTAAGATTGCATCACAAAGAACAAATGAGATATTCAAAGAAGAGAATATGTTATTCACCTTTCAGACAGGCCAAACAGCACCTATGGCCCCATAGGAAAGAGAGGTCTGAGTTTCAGTAATTGCCCATTTCAGCTAAGTAATCAGTGTGATCCTGTTGGAGGCAGTAAAAACACAGATGTCTGAAAACAGATGAGAATCTGTTCAAGTGGTGCATGAATATTTCAAGGAGCTCTGAAAATTGTCCTACACCTTGCACACAAACAGGAAAGTGGCTGGAATGATAACACATGTGCTACTTGTTGGGTTGTCCTGGGAGAATTAAAATAGGAAAAACATAATAAAGTCACTTGGGATAGCAGTTACAAAATGGTAGCTCTTTAATAAGGCAAGAGGAATAAGTGATATGATACACACATACTTATTCTTTACATCAGACTACATGCTCAAGTAAGAACTTGAATTGTCTGATGAATATACTCTGATTTTTGGTTTAAAAACCTATCTCATTTCATTTCCTGCCGGCTCTTCCAGGCCTTTAAAAACCACAGGACCAAACACAATTTCCTCTCATGATTTTGATTAATTCTTGAGAATGAAGATCAGAAAGAGGAAGCCAAGGAGACCTTGGAATGATGTGAATTGCTTGCAGTTTCTTTTGCAAAAGAGAAGAATAGATACATTAAGATCCTTGATAAAAGACACATGGATGACTAAGGTCTACCTCAATACAAACTGCTGCAGAAGAAACAAGGCATGTGGCAGCACTCATTTAAACACACACACAATCTTACCATCTCCCCACAAAGACAATGTTAAAGACTCTCCAGTGCTGGACAGCAAATTCTCGGGATTAGACTATGATGTGCATGCAGATACCATGAAATGAATTAGAACTGGACAATGAGAAAAGAGGGGAGGAAAACAGGGAAAGTTTCCAAATTATTAATTTCACAGGTTCAGCAACCAACTTTGCACTCCTGCAATAATGCAGCTCCAGCTTGGCCAGGAGGAATTTTTCCTGTGACACAGAGCAGCTCCACTTTGCCCTATGCTGTGTCTGCCAGAACTGCTTTCTCATTGTATTACCTAGATTTACACCTCACTGACAACCAGAAGGATGTCACAGACTCCCTTCACAAAAATCTCAGTAAGAAGTCAGGACTAACAGGCTGACTCCGAGGGAACTATCATCTCTCATTTTAAGTTGACATAGTTTTACGCAACCATCATCTTATTCCTTGTCCTAAAGTTTACAAAAAATCTAGAGCCCCATTCCTCTAGCATCTGGGTAATCCCTTGCACTGTTTACACTAGGTTGGCTGTTTACTCGTATCATGGGTCTGTTTGTTCCTTCTTTCATGTGCTGCTGAGAAGGAGAAGCCCAGTGAAGAAGGACAAGAAGGAAGCAAGAGCTGTTGAGACCTCCATTCGACAGGTTGGCACACACATCAATCAAGAGCAGGAACTATTCTCTGTCAAAACTGTCACTGCTGCCACGACACAAAACATTTCCTTCAAGGGACGTTTAGGGTAAAAAAGTGAAGTATAGAGATCAATAGCTTTGCAACACCATGACTTCTAAAATTCAATTAGACTCTTGACTGAAGGGCTGGTAGTTCAGGAGACATGCAAGGAGCAAATATGCTCAGTGGCGCTTGTCTAAACCAAGGGTATTGCTTCTCCTTTGGATGCTGCTTGACCAAGCACAGATCAATTGACTGACTCTTTTTTGATTGCTGTAGAAAAGGAATTACTGGTCTGATTTCTAATTAAAAACATTTTATAAATTTATGAAAGAGCAAACGGTTTCACTTTTCTAAGGATATTCCTCTTGCACTTTGCACCCCCCATATGGCAGCTTCAGATCTTAGCAGCATGATTTTTTAGCTATGTAGGAGACCCGTTTCACAACTGCGCATGCACAACCTGCAACCACAGCGCCGGCCCGGGCGGCAGAACAGGCAGTGGTGGGGGCACAGGCTGCAGCAGGGGCAGCACAGGCAGCGGCCGCAGCACAGGTGATGGCGGCAGGGGCAGCCCCAGTAGTGGCGCGGCCGCCATTCAACGCAGAAGTTGGGCTGCATGGGTCCCAAATAAGACCGTGGGTGCGCCATACAGACACCTGACTGTAGTTATATGTAGTGTCATGTTTACGTTCTTAAAGAAAGGAAGATACCAAAAAAGATATTGACAACTTCAAAGGAGGAATGGGGAAAGTAAGTTATATATGGTCTCTAATGCATTCATGGGAGACATTTCAGCCTCACAAAGTCTTTGCAATTCTTTAATGAGATTTCTGTTCTACTCTTGGTGGAATCAGCATTAAGAATGCACCCAAGTGGTGCTTCATCATGGCAAGCAGCAGAAATACGAGGCATATGGCAATAGACTAAATGAGAGACAATATCATTTTGCTAAAAAAAACAAAAGGACAAAAAGATACTATAATCAAACTACTTACCGGAAGAAAATCACAAAATGACAGACATCTACAGGAAGCAATTTGTATCCTATCTGGCTGCTTTTAATGCAACTTGAGCATAACAGCCAGTGTACTGAATCTACACTTTCCAAAATGGGACTTGGGCAGGAAAGCTGTGCCTGATGATTTGATTACTGCACAGCCACAAAGCAGCAAATGGATGTTCACTTTATTAACCCCTTAAGTCAGCTCAAACTTCTGTGGTTTCAGTACACTCCTAGCACTGCTGGATCATTCAGAGCCATGACAAACAATTTTTATGGTCCAGGACTTACGAACCCAGACCTTGGCCCACAGCAAAGGACCCTGAACATGTCGCTGCCTAAGAGCTGCCAACATGGACACTGAAAGAACTGGACCCTACCCCAGTATATCAAGTGGCCAGCACAGCTTTGCTATCTCCTGTGCACTGGGATCCAAGGCATGGAAATCAGGCCCAATGGACAGTGTATTAATACATGGACCACTAATAATAGTTCCTAATATGAAGAGAACACTGTTTCCTAAGCATTACAAACACCTAAAGTGGGTCTGGAGCAGGAGAGATTAAGAGGAAGTGATTCATTTTCCTAGGGAACACAGGATCAGACTTACGAAAAACCTCTGGACATGACAGGACTAGAAACCTTAACTTCACAGTAGGGCCTACAGAGCATCATTATATGATGAAGTGTCCAAATATTGACAGTGAGGATGAGATGTCAACTGCTCCATACACAGAAAGAACCCTCAGAGCAGCTTGCTAAGGAGCTGACAGAAAATCCACTTCAGTACAGTGGTGAGTGTTCCCACCTCTCATGAGGGAGACCGGGGGTTTGATTCCTACCAGGGAGGCAGTGGGGCCGTTTAAGAGTTGGACTCAATAATCCTTGTGGGTCCCTTCCAACTCAGAATATTCTGTGAATCTGTAATAGATGTTTTTGGAAGACACATTACTGGGCAATACAACATGCTGCAACTGGACATTTGCTGCTGGTGTTCATTGTTCAAGGGGACCACAGGAGACAAAACTAATCAAAAGTTTACATTTCTGTTCTCAATCCTGAACATTTTTTAATTGTTATTTATCACTGTTTCTGTATGTTAAATAGGTAACATCTTGCAGACAACATGGATGTTAGAGCCTTTTGTATTGAGGGTGGTGACCATATTTTCAAAGTACATATTTACAAAACATTAAACACTCAGACCTCTTGCCTCTTTCCTATTTGTGTTCTGTGAACTACTACATGCATTGTAATGCAAACCGTATGATCCAGTTATACCATATGATTCTTTCCATATTGTCACATCATCTCACAAGAAACATTATTTCAGAGCCAGTGAAAGCCACTTTTCCCCTACTGTGCGACCTGTGCAGGAATGGTTTTGGTCATTTGCATCGGAACTGCAATAGGACAAGGACCACTACCACATTTAACAATGGGAAACATCTTTTGTGCCACTCACAAAAGCAGAATGTGCTTGTAAGGGCAGCCACCTTTAAAACAAAGCCAGCAACCAGCAAAAGCATGAAAGCCTTTAATTCATATTAAAGATGTATGCAAAAAATCCAAAAGTAAAGAGGAGACACTGGAACAGTCCACAAGGCCTTGAGCTGAACCACTGCCCACGCATTCCTCCAGGGGCTCTTTCTGCCTTGCAGCACCACATAACATTTCACCACGCTGTCCATGTCAAATCTAGTTCGAATTCATTCTCGCTGCCTGACAAATGTGACCTGTGAGAAATGACAAGCAGTCATTTCACTGCCTCATGAAAGACAGACAGTTTGTGCCATTTTAGCACAATTTTTCCATAAGAACAAGAATATGCTGTTCCAAACACTGCACTCAGCATATTGGAATGATGCCTTTGGTCAGGAGCATTGAGGCCAGCAGAAAAATGCGCTACTATTACACAAAGACAGTGCCTTTGTCCATTTCTAGTTTAAGGGGAATTTGCAAGCACTCAAATAACTGCTTGATACTGTTCCTGTAATATCAAGACCCTCTAAATTTATAGAACATGACCAAACTCTTCTTCCAAATCAAATTTGATTTCTCAGAATGGTGGTAGTGACAGTGCATGAGATGACGATGTGCCTGCAGTGGGTTAAAAGTCACCTTATGGCAAATACAGACATACTAAAGCAAGGTTGTGCTTAAAAATGGCAACAGAAGCATGACTTGCAATCGTTATTTCTTTGGGTTATTTTTTTATCTCAAAATTGTTTATTTTAAAGCCCTTTGCCTGGAAAAGAGGCTGTTGTTTGATAAATCATAAATACTTGTGTTTCTTCACAGGAACAATCCTCTGACTTCCTCAGACCAGAAAACTATTTAGGCTGCTTTTGGCTCATAGTCAGGTGCCTCCTTGTAGAAAACTGAACATCTATATATGATATTATAGCAACTATATGTCTTAAAAATGAGGAGCTGAGAAATTTTATGATGCAATCTGGTAACTAGACAGATGGGAAATTACAGAAAGAGGGACAGGAAGATTTAAAAAAATCCACATAATAAAAAGACTGAGATGAAGACCTCTAGGACACCTAGCCACCCCTCCCTCCAAAACCCTGATGCACTGGCTTATCACATGTTAATTTCCCTAGGAAGAATTGAATTGCAATTTATCACGCATTCATTAACGTGCTTTCACAAGGTCTCAAACGATGCCATCATTGGAAAGACTGCTGGAAATCTTGTAGTTTAATTGCTGACAGGTAGATTCCTACCTGCTGGCACACTCCTCTCACCTGTTTCGTCAACCACCTCCTCATTCCAATGGCTTCCTCACCCCTCAAGCTCTAGAAGTGCAGGATCAAGTACGGTCAAATCCTTTAGCACAGATGTGCAGTGATTCCTACTTTATATATGTAAAACAGATTTCCAAGGACACATGGCAACTCCATTCACTCATCCTAGGATAAAATGGAGAACCCAGGATGCAAAGGCTCCCTCTGAACTACCAAAGTCCTGTTTTTAACTACCACAGGTAAATACTAAGCTCCATCTTGAACTAGCCATATTTTTACCTCTGGTCTTCAACAGGGACAATACTGTGCTGTTCCAAACTCTAAGTAGACGTTTACTTCAGAGCCTCACCTTTCCCATAGATAAAAAGTTTCTTCGAATTTCTAGCCTGAAGGTATTCCTCAACAATCTATGCCCTGCTGTTCTTGTGCCAAGACTGTCTCTGTTAGCTTAAATTATTTTTTCCAACAGACAGGGCAAATGCTTGCTGGTTTTAGACTCCAATCATATTGCCTCTTTCCCATAATTTTACTGTGATTTTACTATCCTCTCCCTTTGCAATCTCTTTTCCTTAAAGTAAACCATCAATTAACACACTCCTAAATACATCTTTCTTGAATAAGAGTGACTAAAACTGCACTCCTGATTCCAAATACACAACAGCTGTAATGTCCCTCTCTATCAACTGTACAGATAAAATTGGATTTACCCTTTCCCCAGCTGCATCACATTGGCATTTTATGCTGGAAAATACAGTACAGCTCTTCAAAAAACATATTGCACAAATTAATCCAATCCTTTTCTGCAATAAAATAATTGAATTTCTAGACAAAACAAATGCTGCAAGTCTTATCTGGGCCAAACTGCAAGCACTAGTGCCTCACTCTTCTCTAAATTATGAGCCCATTTTCCAGGAAAATGGATTATGTTCAATCCTTGGGTGAATAACCTTGTACTTGGTACCATGCCATTTCAAAACATTTCTACTGCGTAATCTTCAAGGTCATCCAATTCTTTTTGCACAATATCTTGATCTTCCTTTTATTGATGTGTCTCACAATGCTATGCAACAGAAAGCTATTTCATTAACTCTCTCTACTTTCGGAGCCAAAGTCACTAATAAAAATACTAAGCAAGACTGGTCTCCAAACCACTCCCTGATAAAGTCTCAATAACCTCCCTTCAACCTTCCTTCCCTCTACAGTATCACTTCCTGCCATCTCCTTGTCACCCAGGTGCTTCTACAACTTTCTAATTCTCATCTTCTCTAGTTCATCCAACTCCCTGGGAATTATGGTAAATAATTTCTGCTTATTACATATCTTTGCCAAGATGACTTTTTTTCATTACTTAAAGGTATCATTAAATTTGGCACAATCTCTGAAACTCCTGTGTTGTATTTGGTTGCCCACTGAGGGGAACAGCTCTGGCAGAGACATGTCCTGCAGTGGAATAGGAGATTGCAGTGAATAGGGTGAGTTTCTAGAGCCAGAGGGACCACAGGGGGTGCCCAGCCATGCGATGTGATTCTTGGGGCCGTCCTGTGCAGGGCCAGAGTTGGACTTGATGATCCTTTTAGGTCTTTTCCAACTCATGATATTCTTAGATTTTTTTCCCCCTACTCTGCATTCATTCTTGCTCATTTTCTGCTTCCCAAACTGGCCTATAGTCCTGAATATGGACTGAGGTTAAATTAGTATGTCTGCCTATCCCAGAGATTTTCTGTTTAGTCAAATGGTGTAAATTCAGATTTCACAGATTTATTTTAAAAGCCCACAAAATTCTTATTTTGACACAAGGACTTAATGCACAAATTGTAGTAGAATTCTGGGAGTCATAAACAAACCCTCAGGCACATCCACTGAAGCCTCAGTTTTCCATCCATCTACAAAAAGGTAGTTATCTCTCCTTCATACCTCAGAACAGAAGGGCAAAGCAGCTTCTTATTTTTCAAGCTTCAGTGATATTACATTTACAACTCAACACTATTGCACAAGTGCATCTACCCCCATCCTCTCATGCTTTCCTCACTCTGTAATTATTTGATTGCAAGGTCTTTTTTTTTTAATTTGCTTTATTTCCCTTTGCTTTGAGTCCAACTCAAGCTGGTATTTGACAGTTCCTATTGTCTCTCAAGGGAGTCATGTGAAAATTTCCTCTTAGTTTTAAACTTCTGTGCTTATTTAAGTTACTTCATTAATTTAGACCTGGGGCCTAAAATTTGTATTTCTGCTTCTTAGAACTTTTTAATGTCAAAAGTGGGAATCACCCTCTGGGATAAGAGTAATGTTAAGGCTGAGATTGTCCAACAACCATGTTCACTATAGTTTAAACATCCACTCTGGATAAGAACTTTCTAACTTAAATGCCCCAAAGGCTGAGAAGAACAGGCAAAACTCTCAGGACAAAATCCCATTCACATTACTTCACTCCTCATTAAGTACCACATTCTGATATTGTTGCAGTCTTTGAGGTTGAATAGTTGATTGTCTCCACAATTAATTCTTCCGCTTTCTCTCAGTGACCAAGGAGGAGCTCCATGATTATCTGGTAAGTAAGTAGTAGGTTAGCTGACATTAAAGACAAGAATGCCTCCCAGGGATCCCATGTAATGAACAACAAGAACAAAAGATGATGAGCACCAGGAATAGTTTTTACTGATAAATACATACTGGGATAGGAACAACAGAAGCCAGAAGGTTACAGTTATTCCTTGCTCATTAGCTCTGCTTAAATGCTTTGGAGCTCACACCCATTACGGTGACTCATTAGCAATTTTTCTTTCAGATACACAGGAAAAAATGGACAAAGAGGTTTTTATGTCAAAGTGAATTACCTGCCCTCAGAGGGCTTCTGACAGTGCATTGCACTGGAGTTATGAGGGGTCCACTTAGCCAGGGAGCTTGGTGCTGCATTCTGTCAAGTGCTTCCATGCAAACCTGAGCCCTATGTCACTAATGGGCAACAGCTCCAAGGCCAGAGTTAAACTGTCTTGTACCTTGTGGTGCCCCAGGCTCTCAGCCTGCTCTTCTTCAGGCTCCACTGGAACAGTGCATTCTGTGGAGATCATTTTGCAACAACAAATGCCTCTTTGGACAACTCGTATCAAACAGGGCAGAAAAAGTGAGCAGTACTTTTTTCCACTATTAAGTATCCAGGAAATGTATTTTAAAAACGAAAAACTGGGTAGCATTTATATATAAATGAAGGATAGAATTCTCTCTTGTACACCCTTAGAAGAGTAGGGGAAAAGTGTCACAGAGACACCTGGATGGTTTTCAGGACTTGAGTTCTTTTGATCTGAGACCATGAATATAAAAGTAGCACTGCAAAAATTTTCCATTTCTCAACTAGACAATAAAACTACCTACCCCCAGAGCCTAGATGCCAGAATGGAAAAGGGTACAACTTCATTTTGAATAATTACTAGTCACAATCGAGCTGCAGTTAGATATGACAGTAGCTAGGACAGAATTGGTAGAACGTGTCTGCAGATCAGCCAAATAGAAAAATGCTCTACTGCAACTACAAATGGCACATCCAACACAAAGTACTGACATGTTTGCAGGCATAAACCTGAGATACAGCAAGATAATGGGCAACATGATGAGGCCTGTGTTGTCGTGGTTTGACCCTGAGATTCACCCACAACCTCTATCGGGGAAAAAAAACTAGAAAAAAAAAAAACTTAGGTAAAACAAGGCAAACTACAAGTGAGGAATATAAAGGATTTATTTATTAAGTAACAGGATCAGAGCTTAATGTGAGAAGCATCATTTTAAAGGCAACCCTTTCACCCTCACCCCTCCTTCTCTTACAACAGATCTCATATTCCCTTTTTCCTCCAGGAGGAAAAGGTGGAACAGGGATGGGGTAAAACCAGGCTTGTTGGTATTTCTGACCAGATTTAAGGTAGGAACCATCTCTCTGCCCTTCCATAAAGTTCTCTTTCTCTCACGAGAGGAAAAGTCTTTCATGACCCTTTCCCAAGTGAGATCTCAACCCGGGGATGACAGCTCTTCCATTCTCTGTTGCCCAAGAGTCACAAGCTAAGAGGCAGGAGCAAGGCTGTTAACCCCCCCCTCGCTGCCGGAGGGAAAAAACCCTAAACCAGGACACCCATATATCCAGCAGAATCCTGAGTGTCCCAGGAGACAGCTGGTTAGCACTTGCAGGAATCAGCTATGCTTCTCAAAACACACATGAACTCCAATATACCTGGGAAAAGCAGCTGACAGCGAAACTCTGGCAAGAGTCTACTGTTACACTGGACAAACCTTAACATTTGCACAAAAACACAAACAAAATTCTCACTGAAGTTGCATGGACTCATGTAGAAACATGGCTAAGCAAGGTCTTTCAAACTCTGACTGTTGTGCTCTTAGACTTCTGATTTGTTTCAGGAAGCAATTCTGTAATTAATACCAATCAATTAGAATTAATACTACTACTAAGACTGATGTTTGGGAAGCTGCCTGGGCAGTACAGATGCCCACACACCTCTTTTAAATGGGAACTCGGCATTCAGATGTCTTAAAACACTTTTCCATTCCCAGACAGCACATAAAGCCTTGATAATATGCCACAACTAGCATGAAAACCAGGATGGTGACCTTCCTCTGAAGCAAAATGGCTTCTCCAAGGCTGCTCCAGGCAGAGAGGACTGGAAGGGGAACTGCCACTCCCAGGCTGCTGTAGCAGAGTAGCATTCCACAATGCTAACAGTGCCACATGCCCTTGCCTCTCTAACACACACACACACACTCAAGCTGAAGAGTAAATTTAATGAGCCACTATTCTAGCTAATACAAAGGTTTTATACCAGACAGAACAAGGGGTAAATGCAGCTTTAG
The DNA here is from genome assembly GCA_013390025.1 of Pitta sordida. NCBI lineage: Eukaryota > Metazoa > Chordata > Aves > Passeriformes > Pittidae > Pitta > Pitta sordida. The sequence goes on from WEKX01018792.1 coordinate 138,650, forward strand.
AATAGCAAATATTTTCTTCTATGCATAATTTCACTATAGAGGGTGATTCACATTTATTGCTTACAGAGTGAGTAGTAGACATTTCTTAAAAGCCAAAAATCATTTAGAAATTGCTTAGAAAAACAGCTCCCTTGAAACTATAGAGTATTTCAGGGTAATCTCACCATAATTTGTTTCTCATCTTCAAGGGAGACTAGTCGGGTCAAGGATTCCCACATCCCATCCTCAAATTATCCCCAGATCCACTGGAGAAATGTCAAGTCCCCAGGCCTCTTGTAGTGCAGTTTCCTTACTTTAATTGGGCTCACCCAAACACAGCCAGAGCAAAAATTAAAACAAAAAACTGGCAAAGTAACTAAAGCATGTCTATGATCCAACTTAAGATTCCAGTTCTTGTTTTTCATTCCCTATACAATCTACTTCTGATTAAGACTGGACAATAAACAATGTCCACCACCGCAGTGGCCTGGGGACAGAGTGAAATAATTACCATAAATGTTGTCCTAAACAGATTTCCCAGTCTGGTGCCACCAGGTCACTGAGATAGTTTGCAAGGCTTATGCACTGTTAACTTTTGACTCTAGGGCAAAACATGGTTCCTGGCAGAAGCAGCACCAATACTTATGCCACTGTCACTGTACTTGGGAAACTGTCCATTACCCATGTAGCATTGACCTTGTCTTAAGAGAGGATGTAATTTCCCACCTGTAATCTCCATAAGCATTTGAGTGGTACTTTGATGCCACGTTTCTAAGTACTGGTGCCAAAGAAAAACTTAAACTAAGAGATAATAGGGCAAACACTAACCTGTATATTGGATTTCACAGTATCACAGTACAGATAAGGCTGGAAAGGACCTTGAAGATCATCTAGTCCAACCTATAATCCAACTAACCTATCATCNCCAAGGTTCAGTCAAAAATTCAAGTCTCCTTTTACAAACTGCTTCCCCGTGTCACTTCACACGTTTGCACAATTTGCCACTATGCCTAAATTTAATTTGGAGTTGATTCTTGGACATTTACAAAAACCCCACGAAGTATTAAAACTATACGTGGAAAAAAAACCCAACAAGGTTTATATAATCTCCATCTGAAGGTGAAACCTGACCTTTCTGAAGTAATTACTGAAACATGAGATAGGATAGATGCTAGACTTTCAGTGCTGGAAATACTTGCGATTTTTCAGGAATGTAAAAAATGTGCCAATAACAAAATGTACAGCAACTTGTATGATCAACCTCCACAGTTCTGCCACTTACACTATTATAAAGGGGAAGTTAGAGTAGGGGCCTCTTGACAAGATGACCAGACTAAATCCGTTCCTTTCACTTCTACTAAACCAAAGAGAAAAGTGACCCAAAATTATAACCCTTGGATTCTGCTATGGAATAAGGGGTATGGAAGTGTTGGCACCATGAATTGATTTGATTGAATATAACACTATATAAAGCAGCGGTCATGGGTGCTGGGCAGTTTGTTGTCCCCTCCCCAGCTGCTCCACCCCCATCTCTTCGACAAACATGAAACAGAAGATGTTAACCATTATAAATTTCCACCTAACAAAAGCAATAAACAATAGCAGTACCTATAAGAGCTTATGCATAAAAGAACACAGTAATCCCTTGAATATCACAGGCAGTCAGTTCCAGAAAAATCTCATGAAAGGTGAATTCCACAAAGTAGCGGAAAATAGATATGTAAATGCAGCCCCACCCACCACCATGCCCCCTCAGTCCTAGCGAGCACAGGGACATATTCCCCATCACGCCCCANGGATAAATACTAGACTTTCAGTGCTGGAAATACTTGCCATTTTTCAGGAATGTAAGAAATGTGCCAATAACAAAATGTACAGCAACTTGTATGATCAACCTCCACAGTTCTGCCACTTACACTTACAAGATGACCAGACTAAATCCATTCCCTTCACTTCTACTAAACCAAAGCGAAAAGTGACCCAAAATCATAACCCTTGGATTCTGCTATGAAATAAAGCATATGNATGAAACAGAAGATGTTAACCATTATAAATTTCCACCTAACAAAAGCAATAAACAATAGCAGTACCTATAAGAGCTTATGCATAAAAGAACACAGTAATCCCTTGAATATCACAGGCAGTCAGTTCCAGAAAAATCTCATGAAAGGTGAATTCCACAAAGTAGCGGAAAATAGATATGTAAATGCAGCCCCACCCACCACCATGCCCCCTCAGTCCTAGCGAGCACAGGGACATATTCCCCATCACGCCCCATGTCATGTGCCAAGATGAGGGGGGGGGGGCAGCACCTAGGAGTAGGATACAAATGGCAGTTGACAGCAGGTGCCGTGCCATGGCACAGTGGCTGCTCTTCCCCTCCTGCTGCCACATGGCAGACTGGTGGCATAGTTTGCAATGGTGCATTGGCACAGGGATCATGAGGCTTGCCTCTCTGCTGGTGCAGGGACTAGGGTCTTCCCCAGTGGACCACAACTAAGCCCGAGGCCACAGGATGAGCAGCTGCTGAGCCCCTGCACCNTACAAGATGACCAGACTAAATCCATTCCCTTCACTTCTACTAAACCAAAGCGAAAAGTGACCCAAAATCATAACCCTTGGATTCTGCTATGAAATAAAGCATATGGAAGTCTTGGCACCAGGAATTGATTTGATTGAATATGCCAAGACTGTATAAAGCAGTGATCATGGGTGCTGGGCAGTTTGCTCCACCCCCATCTCTTCGACAAACATGAAACAGAAGATGTTAACCATTATAAATTTCCACCTAACAAAAGCAATAAACAATAGCAGTACCTATAAGAGCTTATGCATAAAAGAACACAGTAATCCCTTGAATATCACAGGCAGTCAGTTCCAGAAAAATCTCATGAAAGGTGAATTCCACAAAGTAGCGGAAAATAGATATGTAAATGCAGCCCCACCCACCACCATGCCCCCTCAGTCCTAGCGAGCACAGGGACATATTCCCCATCACGCCCCATGTCATGTGCCAAGATGAGGGGGGGGGGGCAGCACCTAGGAGTAGGATACAAATGGCAGTTGACAGCAGGTGCCGTGCCATGGCACAGTGGCTGCTCTTCCCCTCCTGTTGCCACATGGCAGACTGGTGGCACAGCTTGCAGTGGCGCATCGGCATGGGGATCATGAGGCTTGCCTCCCTGCTGGTGCAGGGACCAGGGTCTTCCCCAGTGGACCACAGCTAAGCCCGAGGCCATGGGATGAGCAGCTGCTGAGCCCCTGCACCCCCACAGCCAGCTTGACACAGTGTGTGTAAAGATTCCCTATAATTTTATTAGTCTTTCCAACACTCATGAGGGAGAAACTCTGGGCAGTCCCTAAGCGAGCAGCACCTGCTAGCGCCATCCTCCCACTCCACAGCGTGGGCGGGTTCCAGCAGGTCCCACTCCCCACCCGTGCCACAGCAGAGGCATCAACCAAGCATGCACAACCGCCCAGTGGTCACGTGACCTGGAGAAAACCCGCAAACAAGCAAGAGAGGTGGAAGATGTGGAAGATGACATCACAGAAAAAAAACCCGCAATGGACTGAAGCCACAAAAGTTGAGCTGTGAAGTAGCGAGGAATTACTTTATTTCAAAATCGGCTAAGAACCTATTTCTGAAATACAACAGTTATTTTGCTTTCACTTGCCAGCTGCAAACTCCTTTTGCATTAAAAATTTCTCATTGCCTTTAAATGTTTCAACCAATTACGCCCAAACAACAGGACAGCCTTCTTGGTGTGGAAAAAGAGTGGCAGGGGCAGAATAGTAGTTTCAAAGCCATGATTCCCAGCTAGGTCTCTCAAACAAAAAAAAAAAAAAAAAAGAGAGAAAGTCTTTCTCCTGCATCAAAAATGCAAGCTGCAATGGACCTGCTAAGTGTCCCCTAGAGACTGCTGTCATGTACATGCATATAAACACAGGGGTCAAATTAGTTCTTTCAAGGTGATGCAGAGATTTCATTACTTTGAAAATGATAGAATCCAATGGAGGTGAATCCTTATTAGATGGAGTGGTCAAGTGAAACACATTGTTTTATTCATGATGAGATCGTGACTGTATTATCAAAAATGCCCAAGGATTTCAATTCAGGGTTTTCCCTAACTTTGCTGCTCCAGTTGAAACTGGGCCTCCTATTCTTTTGTTGTAAAGCCTTTCCCCCTTTCAGCCTCTGAAAATGAAGCTGACCAGTTAGAGACCTGAATGTTCAATTTGCTCAAAGTGCTCAGGACATTGACCTGAACCATACAATCATGGTGAGAAGTCACAGATATTGACATAGTAAAATGGCAGCAGACTTACTTTCCAAAACATGTGGAAAGAACAGAGGAGACTGGAAATCTAGGGCAGAAATCCAGGAATGGGGCTTCCACATTCTAGTGTTTCCTGCAGCTTACCCCATTAATGACCCTCAGCTTCAAGACCACTGTTTTCTCAGCTGACTCACAACAGTGTGAGGAAGGAAACACAAGCAACTTATGTGCTCAGTGATTCTCAGAATAGCTTTGGTGGATTTCCAGAGCCACCTGGAGCACACAGGTCTTCAAAAGTCTTGGAAAGCATCGTGAAATTATGTGAGTGTATGGTATGTAAAAACTTGAATGTTTTTCTTTTGCAGTGTGATGGCCCAGTAGAACCTGGGTTAAGTAAGAGAGCTGTGGAATCATCTAAATGCTTCCCTTTGGCACTTTTCACTCTGCACAAGCCCTCTGGTCCTCCTCTGCTACTCCCCTTCTCTACCCTCCCTATACACTTGGCAATTCACATCAGCACTTGAAAGTTCAGTGCTGTTTGAACTCCAGACATCTGCCACCAAATTATTTCTCTCTCCTGGTTCACTGAGCAGATATCCTGCATCACTGAACTACAGTTTATCCACTGACAACGGGCTGATCACGGCAGCACCAACCTTTCACAGCTAAAGTATGCTTATTTGAGTGGAAGCACCCAGAGCACTCTGCAAAAAACCCCAAAGAGAATGGTTCTTCTGATAAATACAGAGAGTTACTTCCCTTCCCCACCTCAAAAAGACCCTCAAAGCAGGTATCAGATACAGTAAGTGGTCCATTAAATTGAGGCAGCCACTAAACGACAGCAAAATGCCTTCGGCAGGAACAGATGTGCCCGTTGTGTATGCAACAAATTGATTAAGGTCCATGCTGTCACAAGGAACAGTCAATCAATCCAAAAGGGCTGGTTGCTAATTCCTAGCCAGGAGGAAGCTTCCCCACTGTGCAGAGGATTATGCAAGCCTGAACGTACAGGCATGCTTTTCCCTTGCTCCCTTGGCAGAGCCACAGGTGCACAGACACTGCTTTTAAGTGTCCCTTTACTGATTTAAGTTAGGGGGAAAAAAGAAATCTGAAGTGCTCCTGACATCTACATGAATACAAAATTAATTCATCATGACTTGCACTATTAAAATGAACATCAAATCCCTCCATAATGGCAGGGAACTTAAGAAGTAATGCGGCTGATGGATTCCTTGTCTACAAAAGCGATTATAAGGAAACAGTTACGTCACATATTTAAGAGGAATTCAGCTAATTGCAAGCTGCTGCTTCAAAGGTTCAAAAGAGAAATACAAATGCTTGTGGGGTTTAGCACCTCAGCTGCAAAATTATTGTTGCTCTGTATTTAATGGATCTTTTTCTATCTCTGTATCTGAGCCATGTGGACCACTTTCCAGTGCTGAAATGTTCCCCACAGGATACTTCCTACTGCCTTACCCAATCTAATTTTCAGATATCTGAAAAGGGAGGCTTTCAACCATTCCCTTGGGAAATTTTGCAATCTCAGAAAGGTTAAGGGTTGCAACAGGCATCTGTAACTGAACCCAAATCTCTCTTCTTAATTTGTTCGTCTACAATCAGGGTTAGATCTGGAAGACCTCTAAGGCACACAAGTTTAATTTCCACTGTTACACCAAACCATCCAGCAAAGAGCAAATTCATCTCACTGAAGACAAAGCACTGGTTACTATTAAGCTCACCTAAATACAAAAAAAAAACCCACAAAGGGAGGTACAAGCATGTATGTAGAGACTAGTAAGGCAAAAAACATTTTCTGGGACCAATATCCATACCTACCCCTGCAACGCTGTGTCTATGACAGTCTCAGCTTCACACCCTCAAACCCTTAAATCCTGTAACTGACAGCCCACCTTCATGGGTATCCCTCCAGGAAGGCATACCTGCAGAGGGCATGGAGCATGCAGCACTCACATCATCCCATTTCAGCAGCACATAATTGCATTCAGAACTTAAGGCAGGGAAAATGAACAATTTCTGGATCTTTGTCTCTTCTTTTTCTCCTCTGCAGGTGTAGGAGGAGAGTGTGGCTCTTGTGGGCACTCAGAAAACCCAGACGTCTTCAGCTTTCTACCAATGAAAAGACAGCTTGGGAAGAAAAGAAAGCTTGGGAAGAGCTGTCCTGTACCTGCATTGCTTTTACATCTGTGCCAACGAGATGGGGCTTATGCTAAGAGCAAAGGAGTGTGTGACAGCACTCTAGCACTAAAGGAACCAAGGTGAAGTACTCAGCAGCAAAGCTTTTAGCAATGGCTGTAACCAAATCACACCACAGCAGAACTTGTGTCAATCTTTGATCATAGGAATATGGAAAAAGAGAATTGCCAAAGATTAAAAGTATCTCAGGTAGTTAGCTATTTATCACAACAACTCAAGGCAAAAATACTCACAGGAAGCAGAGCATGTGGAAATTGTTGAAATGGACTAGGTGATGGGAGGCTCAGATGGATGGAGTGGGGTGCCCATAGCTCCAAAGTTGTGGGTTCAATCCCTGGGTGGGCACTCGCTTGGGAGTTGGACTAGATGATCCTTGTGGGTCCCTTCCAACTCGGAATATCCTGTGAAATAAATGAACGCAGTGCTGCTAAAAACCAGGTGATTGTATTGGGCAGTACCACCAGTGCTCATTTGGGCTGAGTGCCTTCACCACATTACGGAAACTGAAAGCCCTGTGGCCTTCCCCACAGAGGACATGAAATCCTGTGAGCCCCTTTGGTTTATGAAACACCCATGATTCAGGATAAAACATATCTTTCCTACTCCTCATGCTGTTCCTTACTTTTTCCTCTGTGACACAAAATTCCTTTTTTAACATATATAGGGCACAGCAGAGTGATGGAGTTACAATGTAAGATTGTCCCATAAACTGAAAAAGGCCTAGAAACCCTACATTTTTGTCCTTGAAATAAGAACCATTTGCTGGTGCTGTCTTAAGTGAATGCTCCTGAAAATGCTTTGACAGCAAATGCATTTAAAACCTCAGCAATTTTATTTAAAAAAAATCAAAAGCTCAGATGCTAAGAACAAACAGGTTTGAGCTCTCATACACAAAAGCAATCTCTGTTACAAGTGTCATTAAGCTTCTGTAAAGCTTAATGGAACTTTTGGAACGAGGTGACTATGCACATGTTCCTATGTGATTTTAAAATGTGACATCGTTTACAACCAATTTCATGAGACCTTTGTAAACTAGCTTGAAAATATTTCATATTTGTTACATGGTTTTAATACCAAAAAAGACTCATTCAGCACTCTGCTTTTGTACTTTTACTTTGCTTCAACAAATATTTCTGCAGAAAATTGTCACACTCCACCACGCTGTGCACCAGGCCCAAAGATACATTGTTCTATGTTTCTGAAAAATAAACCAGAAAGCAGACAAGAAATTCACTTACAGGCTGTGAAATGGCTACTTTTGCTCAATAATATATAAAATTACTGGTATAGTGATTTTGTGAGGAAGGTATCTTGTTTTTTTCTGCTGGCTTCCAAACCCAGTATAAGAGAAAATAATGTGTCACAGTTCTCTCTTGTTCTCAAATGCTGCCATGAAGGTGTCCTGCTCCATTTCTGAACACCTTAGTGAGTGGGAAGAACCTGAGCTGGGCTTTCTACTCCACCATGGTAGAGGCCGATGGTGACCTCTCCAAGAAACGGCCCAAGTGTCCAGCTAAGCCCAAACTGTGAGGCTTCCACACTGAGACATATTTCTCATGTTTTCTGTGCCCAGATTTTGGATACAGAGAGAGACTCTTCAGTTTCTTGGGGTTTGGAGAGTCTATCTTTGCAAGACAGAGTTTCCCCTCTTTCATAGACCAGATCTACTACCAAGGCAAATGAAGTGCAAGCAAGAGAGACTCCTTTCTAAGTACAACAAAAAAAATGCACAGTGCCAGACTTATCACAGACAGGCACCAAGTGTAGAGTAGCACACTAAAACTACAGATGTCACCGAGTCAAATTGCTAAAAAGAAAATTATTGGAAACTTTTGAAAAGAAAAAAAAACAGTTTGGAAATCCTGCCAGGTGTTCAAGCTGGATGTCAAATTACAATAATCTGAAAAGTTCTGCCTTTTAAACACAATAATATTCCAGAGTGTTACAACCCAACTAAAACAGTGGCTGAGTACACATTTTGTACATTTTCCAATAACTCTGTCTCACTGTGACAGTAAAATAAACCAGTGGGAAAAAATAAACACTAAGCATGTGTTCTTCTGGTAATGGCCTTCCCTCTGCTTTACTGTATAAAAGCAGACAGTAAAACATCAACAGGAGAACATCCAACACTACATGAGACACAGGTAACAAAAGTACTGCCTCCAAAGAGCATGACAGGCAAAAAAAGTGATACCATGAAAGCCACAAAAAAGGTTAAACCCAAAGAGGACCACACCGAGGACTCCAAGAGCAGAAGGCAGTTTGGTACATCACTTGTAGTATGAAACAGTTCATTACCTCCCATCCTGCATCATCAATCAACCACTCTTCATCTAACAGCTTCTGGTCTTGACATGGCTCTTGCTGAACAGGTATGCTTTAGCTGAACACAAGTTATGGGTCCAGTGAAGCAGCACCAGATGGAAATCCCACCCTTGACTTCTGGGGGTGCCAGGAGGGATGATGTAATAGTCCCTTCTAACATTAACATGTGGTAACTCACCAAAATCATGCTAGTATTTGCCTTTATTGACTTCTGACAGCAACTCACTTTACACTTTCTTTATCCTAAGGAAGAATGTAACGAACAGCAGTGGAGCTAATTTGCCTTAGCATTAAAATCATAGGTTAAGCCACAAATAGCACTCCAGGTTTCAGGCAGATGAAGCAACGTACACAGCTTTCGGAATAAATATGAAACATGCTCAATGTTTTTGTTTACTGACTAAAGTTGAGTGCTATCTCTGCTGACACTGACCCTGACTTGGTTTATCTACATTGAAAATGCAATTTCATTTGGCAAGAGAGACTTCTGTAAAAACAGACTTAACAGCAATATTTTAGGGGGAAGAAAATGAGAAACTATGAAATCTGGAATGGAGATTTAGGAGTAGTGAGAAACTATACTGGCTATCAATTCTTCCCACTCTCACCAATTAACTCCCCCAATTGTCAGTCTTTAATATTTAATCTGTTTTAACAACAGGAGGATGTGCAGATATGACAGCATAACTGCGACTCTGCTATGCCTGCAACTGGCTAAAAGAAAGTAAGTATTGTGAGGCCAAAAGCGTTCTTTCCTAGATTCCCCTATCCAGAAGCATGAAAATCCTATTTGCAACTCTACTGAGACACAGCAGTATATTAACAAACTTAGAAAAGAATTGATGTTTTTGAGCTACCAAGTGCTTCACTCTGAACTGGTTAGCATCAGGGTCTTTCAGAAAGGTGTGTTGGAGGAAAATAGAAAGTACAGTAATCCCTATCCCACTTCACGCCCGCCTCCCATATAGCAGCTTCACCTCTATGCAGCGTGATTTTTCAGCTATTAAGGAGGCCCATTTCATGACTGTGCCTGCGTGAACTGACAGTCATGAATATTCAAATCAACCCCCATGCCATGTCACATGGACCAGGGGCGCACAGCTCTGCCCACATCACGCCCACCCCGCTTTGCTCAGAGGGAAGCGGCTGCAGCAGGTCTACCCAAGCGGTGCTCGCCCCGCTCAGAAGGAGATGGCCACACCAGGTCCCCCTGGTGCTGTGCCCACCCCACTCTGCTCTGAGCAAGGAGGCTTCATGCCATTATGAAAGATCTACACAGTCTCAGGTTAGACATGGTGTCTGAGACTCTTGGAGTATATGTCTATCCCAAATATGGGGAGAACAGGTCTACCCACCCAGAGAGACAACAGGACAGCGGCGCGGGCAGCTCCAATCACCTGTGTCCCCAACTGAGCAGAAAAGGATTTTTCCTGGCATGCAGTGGCCATGGGCGCTGGGAAGCGCCAAACACTGATATACAGCAAGGCAGTACCGGAACAGCCCCAGAGTGCAGTGTGAGGGTGAAGGGCAAATTTGCATATTAATGAGCTGCCATTCTACACAGATGGAGGGCTGCGCAGGGGAGCACCAAGACCCATGGTATTGTGGTATTCGAGGGCTGACTGTATTACTCTCCCTTGGCCAAGAAACATAACTGTGATGCTAATAAGATGACTGCAACCCTTCCAGTCTTCACCTCAGAGCTCTTCTGCCCTATCATTAACATACTTATGTGTTTAGATTGTAAGATATTTAAGTAAGATACCTTTCAAAAACCATAGGGACAACCTTGTGCGCTAAATTTTCATCAAGTCCACCAAGCAATGTTCTCAGGCATAGCACCCTTCCCCTGGCTCAAACCAGAAATTAATAACATTTAACACAGTATCTTGCACAAATACCATATGAACAGCATATGCAACAGAAGTGAAAGCATCAACTCTGATTTATTGCCCCACTTCTACCTATAGTTATATAAAAAAATGAACATAATCTTACCACTTGCCACTATCTAGCTCATAAGAAAACAGCATCAAAACATACTTCCTAACTGCAGCTCTTTCAACCGACAAATTTCAAGTAGCCTTTCCCTGCTGCTATTACTGCATATTGTCTAAAAGGTAACAGAGAGAGTGATTGCACATTGGAATGGACTGCCCAGGGAGGTGGTGGAGTCGCCGTCCCTGGAGGTGTTTAAGAGACGACTCGATGAGGAGCTTAGTGACATGGTCTAGCTGGGGGGTGTAGGGCTGGATGATCCTGGGTCCCTTCTGGCTCGGAGTGGCCGGCTAGACTGTGAGGGAACTAGACTGTGTTACCACTCTGGGATGTGCTTTCGGTCTCTGTACGGGTGCTAGGTGTTAGATAGTGAGTTGGACTAGATGATCCTTGTGGGTCCCTTCCAACTCACAATATTCTGTGATTCTGTAAAAGAAAGACCATGAAACCAAGGGGATAAGCAATGCTTCATTTATTTATTTTAATGCTAAAAAAGTTAAACATACAACTTGTATGTAAGAGATGCCCTGGATTCTCTTGGTAAACTATCAAGGGGTTTAACTATCACAACATATCAGTGCCTTTCAGGTAAAAACCAATAGTCAGGTCTCCTATACCACAGAATCGCAGTCTTATTCATGTCCTGCAAAGCCTGCCTTCCATGTTAATTGGCAGCTCATTAATATGCAGATTTGCCCTGCACCCTCACACTGCCGCTCTGGTGCTGTTTTGGCACTGCCTTGCTGTGTATTGGCGCTAGTGTCGCTGCTTCCCAGTGCCTGCAGCCACCCCGTGCCAGGGAAAAGCCCTTTTCTGCTCAGCCAGGGACACTGGTGCAGAACCCCCTGTGCCGCTGTCCCAGCAGCCCTGAGGGGAACGGGGGGAGATGATGCGGCCCCAAGGGGAAGGCGGGGGGGGGGCAGGTGCTCCC
>WEKX01018796.1:523-16436 GCA_013390025.1 Pitta sordida
GATGAGGATAAGGCAGAGGTACTCAATGTCTCCATTGCCTCTGTCTTCAACAGCAGGGTAGATTGTCCTCAGGATGATTGGTTACCTAAACTAGCAGATGGGGACAGGGTACAGTGTAGTACTCCTGTTATTCAGGAGGAAGTAGTTAGAGACCTGCTGATCCATTTGGGCCCCCATAGGTTCAGGGGATCATATGGGATTCAGCCCAGAGTGATGAGACAGCTGGCACATGATCTTGCTAAACTGCTCTCCATCATTTACCAGAAGTCTTGAATTACAGGTGAGGTTCTGGATGACTGGAAGTTGGCAAATGTGACCCCCATTCACAAGAAGATTCTGAAGGACGATCCAAGGAACTACAGAGCTGTTACACTCACCTCAGTTCTAGGCAAAGTTATGGAACAGATAGTACTGAGCACTATCATGCAACACCTACAGGACAGACAAGGGATCAGGCCCAGTCAGCATGGGTAGGTCTTGCTTGACCAACCTGACCTCTTTTTATAATCAAGTAACTTGCCTGGTAGATGAGAGGAAGGCTGCGGATATGGTGTACCTGGACTTCAGTAAAGCATTTGACACAGTCTCCCATGATATACTCCTCGGGAAGATGGCAGCCTGGAGCTTTGATGGGAATATTCTCTTCTGGGTCAGCAACTGGTTGGATGGCCGAGCCCAGAGAGTGATAGTAAAGGGTTCACAGGTTCAAAGGTTCACAGGTTATTCCGAGTTGGAAGGGACCCTCAGGATCATCTAGTCCAAATCCCCACAAACTAGACCATGTCAATGAGCTCCTCATCGAATCTTCTCTTAAACACCTCCAGGGATGGCGACTCCACGACATCCCCGGGCAGACCATTCCAATGAGATATCACTCTTGCTGTGAAAAATCTTTTCCTAATATTCAGTCTAAACCTTCCCTGGTGTAGCTTAAGGCCATGCCCTCTCATTCTCGTGTCGTCAGCCTGAGAGAAGAGATTCTCACCCACTTGGCGGCAACCTCCTCTCAGGTAGTTGTAGACAGCAGTCAGGTCACCTCTGAGCCTCCTCTTCTCCAGGATGAACAACTCCAGTTCCCGTAGCTGCTCCCCATAAGGCTTGTGCTCCAGTCCTTTCACCATCCTTTTCACATTTCTCTGGACCCTCTCAAGCAACTCAACATCCTTCTGAAACTGGGGAGACCAGAACTGCACACAGTCCTACAGATGTGATCTGATCAGTGCCGAGTACAGGGGAAGGGTAACTTCCCTAGTCCAACTGACCACACTGTTCCTGATACAGGCCAGGATGCCATTGGCCCTCTTAGCCATCTGGGCACACTGCTGGCTCATACTGAGTTTTCTGTCAATCATAACTCTTAAATCTCTCTCCATTTCACCACTCTCCAACCACTCATTCCCCAGCTGATAGAGATGCATGGGGTTGTTATGTCCAAAGTGAAGAACCCGGCACTTAGTTTTTTTAAATCTCATACTGTTGGAGTCTGTCTATTCCTCTTATGGTGCAAAGATGCAAGTTTAAACATGCATTTAGGGTGGAGTGTTCAAGAGTGTTCCATATTGTTCTTGACTTTCTCATGATGTAAAAGAGTAAAGTTTGTGTTGACTTTCAGAGACAACTTTAAGTCAACAAGAAGTACTTAGAAATCTTAACACTAGTATGTGACATATGTTAAAAAATAAAAGAGATTTTCTTGAGAAACACTACACTTTGAGTTACTATAATAATTTGACTTTTGCACCTTTCAGTTACTTCTAAAACTCACTTGAATTATTCTTAGCACATTTCTTACCAATCTTATTACGAAGTCACGGGAAATGATTAATTTCCACAAATTCAAATGCTTTCCACCTCTCTTTAATATTGAATAACATTTGGTTATCTAAGCATAGATCTGTACTTGTAAATTAACAGGCTATGTTCTCTTGGTATAAGACTAAATGGAATAAAAAGGCTCAGTCCAGAACAGTTTAAGATAAATATTTCCTCCCCTACCAACAAATATCTATACTACTAGCTGAAAAAAATACAATACTGTATCAGTCATTGTTAGTGAAAAGATTATTTAAAATAAGGTTAAAAAGAGGTGTTTGATCCATATAGTGTTGGTTTTGTAAATGAAAAAATTTTCATCTATGAAAAAACACTTGACTACTTCAGCTGTATCTGAACATGAGACTCTGCATGCTGTAGAGGTTCCACTCTGGACATATTGAATGTACATGTTTACAGTGTTTTCATGGCACTTGTGGGTTGACATTTAGTTAACTTGGATGTTTCAGGAGAAATGTCCCCATTTAGGTCAGGCTTACGACATATTGGTTGTCTAAAACATAACCAGAAAAATTATACTATGAGACCACATATATGTAAGACTATATCTGAATCCCAAGATTCTCTGGCTGGAATACCACCCCACTCTGAAATTCAAGCTAACTATCCAAATTGATTTAGTCATCAGCAATCTCTCCTACCCATACCTGTGATCTGGAAGGTAAAACATTTTGAGCAAAGACTATATTTGTTTTGTTCTTTAAAAGGTTAATTTTACGTCAATGAAAATGCTCAAATATATGCTCGAACAAATAACTGATCATTCACCGTGTTACTATGAGACTCACTACATGAAATAAAAATTAATCCATATTTATCAGATTGATATGAAAATCTTTAGAATACTTAGATACAACCTAAGAAAAACTTTTCTATAATTGATATTAATGCTCCTTTTGCTGTTATCTTTTTTAATTTTTTTGAGTGTTAAGCATAGGCTCTATGGTCAAGAATTTTTTTCTTATCATTGATAACACTTCTCTTAATTCTAATTTATAGCTCTAATATCCAAATTAACATAATTCATTAGAAATAAAAAGCATACACATAAGGTTGATTTTTATACCAGAAAAGCACTTCCGACAGCAGGAAAGACGTTTTATTTAAGCTTTCATGTGTCTTGAGTGTGCTTCTCAAAAGAGAAGAATGGGTTATTTATTACTTGAAAGATGAAGGCAGTATTAGAAGACTTGGCTATTACTCTTTTCTATATGTTCTGTATGGCAATGAAAATTACTGATAATGTCTTTGATGTTTCTCTGTGTACTTGCAGTATCTTTGATACTTTGGGGAATATCTTCCTACCTGCATGCAACCTATTGTGATATATACAGAAAAACATAATCTGATTTGCCTCTAGTAAACTTTTCCTTTCGTAATCCTTTCCCTTATGCTTCTAGGTATAAATTATTTTGATAGAGTTTACTGCCCATCATTTAAATAAAATATTTTTGTGTGATAATTTTGTTTCACATGATTACTGCACAAAATTATTTAGCCTATTCAATTAAGTTATCACAGCATGCCATGCAAAGTAAATTCACTAAAAATAAAAATCTAAAACCCCTTTCAAAAACAGATTTCAGATTCTAACTCAATAATGTAAGTAATTGTTCATCATTAAATGGATGGCTGAACAGCTGTATGTTTAAAACCAACTTAAATTCAGAATGTGATATTCATAACTAGATATTTTATAGGAGATCATTTTACACTTTAGACTAATAGAGTAACAAAAGTGGATACCTTGTCTTCAAAGAAGTCTAAAATAAGATTATTAATGGGGAAAGAAAGAAAAAGAAAAAGAACTGACACGTAGGGAAAGGAAAAAGTTTAGGGTCTTCTCAACTAAGAATGGGCTATGCTTAACAAATATACACCAATAATTATTAAAAATAATAGAGAAAAATATCAGGTGATTTTACAGATACTTAGCTAATATAATTTTACAAATAGATAGATGGATATTATATTGTGTTATTTATATTATCTATACAGTTGGTCAGAGGGTCCTCGATTAACATGGTACCACTGGTCTTTCCCTCCTGCTGCAAAGCCCACTGTCCACATAGATAGACAGCTCATTAATATATAAATTTCCCCCGCCCATCACACTGCCCCCTCAGCTCCAAAGCAGCTGAGGGGTGTTCCCAAAAGTTCCTCCTGCGATGTGACTGGTCAGGGGAGTGAAGGGGACCTTCTCTGCATTATCCTCACCTGGGGGGTCCCCACGATTTGTGACCAAGAGGTCCCTGAATCCACGCTGCTGCCACGGTGAGTCCCGGGTTTCTGCTGCCACTGCTGCTGCAGCAGGCAAAGGAGGCACCGCAGGGCTGTATGTACTTCTGGCACCTCCCTGCTCTGCTCCCTCCTGTGGGACCAATGTGGCAGGGCACAGCGATGGCTGGGATTGGCGATGGAGAGCTCTGCTCTGGCAGATCAACCGCTGCCATCTCGCTGGCATGTTTAAATGCCAAGCGTGCGGCGCTCAGCATCAGACATCTCCTCTCAATTTCCTCCAGGCTGAACAGACCAAACGACCTTAGTCAGTCCTCATTTGACTTCACCTCAAGGCACTTCACAATCTTTGTTGCCCTTCTTTGGACACTCTCTAATAGCTGAATGTCTTTCTTATACTGTGGCACTCTAAACTGCACACAATATTTAAGATGAGGCCACACCAGTGCAGAGCAGAGCAGAACAATCATCTCTCTCCACTGGCTGATGATGCTTTGCCTGATGTCCCCCAAGACATGGCTGGCCCTCCTGGCTGCCAGGGCACAGTTGGCTCATATTCAATTTACCATCAACCAGGACCGCCGGGTCCTTTTCTACAACACTCTTTCCAGAATCTCATTCCCCAGATGTATATACATGCAGGGTTTCCCCATTCCAGGTGCAGAATCCAGCCCTTTCCCTTGTTGAACTTCATATCATTCCCCAGTCCTCTCATTTGTCAAGGTTTCTGCAGGGACTCCCCACTTTCGAGGGAGTCACCAGTTTTGTGTCAACTGAAACTACCTACAACTTCCTGAAAGGGAGTTGTAGCCAGCTGGGTGTCAGTCTCCTCTCTGGCTACAAGTGATAGAACAAGAGGACACAGTCTTAAACTGCATCAGGGGAGATTTAGACTGGACATTAGAAGGAACTTTTTCACAGACAGGATGATCTCTCGCTGGAATGGTCTGCCCAAGGAGGTGGTGGAGTCACTGTCCCTGGAGGTCTTTAAGAAAAGGTTGGATGATGTACTTGGTAGCATGACCTAGATGTTAGAGTAATGTGTTATAGGTAGGATGGTGTGTTGGTAGCAGGATGGCAACAGGTTAGGTAACAGGTTTGGCTAAGTTAGGTAACAGGGGATAGGTTGGACTTGATGATCACTATGGTCTTTTCCAACCTTACTGATTCTGTGATTCTGTGAAAACTAGCCTAGCATCACTTCCAGTTCTGTGTCCAAGTCATTCATGAAGATATTGAAGTGCACAGGGCCTAAGAGCCCTGCAGAACCCCACTAGTGACAGGTCACCAGCATGATATCACCCCTTTCACTATTACCCTCTCTGCTCGTCATATGACCCAGTTCCTCATCCACTACATAATGTGTTTATCCAGGTGTGTGCTGAAAATCTTGTAGAGAAGGATGCTGGGAGAGGTAGTATATGAAATTCAGGGAGCCTTACTGAAATTAAAAAGGATTACATCAACTGGCTTGCATTGATCAACCTTGTTATTTATGGATATCGAGTCTGATAAGTAGGACTTTCCTTTCCTGAAGTTTTCCTGATTGTGACTGATGACAGTGTTGTCTTTCAGGTGTTTTCAGTACACTAAAGATGGTTGTAAAAATGCCCAAGAACAACAAGTTTCATGCAATGAAAATCCTCTAAAGTCTTTGGACTAATTTATTATTAGCTGGTTCTCAAGTAACTTCCAAACACATTCTTTTTACTGTGCAGTAGCATTATCTCTAATGTTGTCTGGATTTGCCTCCCCTGATAATCCACAATTTCAGCTACTAAGTAAATTATGTTTGTCATCAGCTATCTCATAAATTCTTAGGATTAGAGACATAGGTTTTTTAGGAGTTTTTTTGAAAGTCCGGTTTCTCTTCATGGTTATAAAGAAGACTTAGGCAGACTACTCACCAGTTCTCCGGATATTCCGACTTGGAAGGGACCCACAAGGATCAAGTAGTCCAACTGCCAAGTGAACACCCACACAGGGATCGAACCCAGGGAGGTGGTGGAGTCGCCATCCCTGGAGGTGTTTAAGAGAAGACTGGATGAGGAGCTCAGCGACATAGTCTAGTTGGTGGGAGGCTTGGATGGATGGAGCGTGGTGCCCATGTTTCCATACTTGTGGGCCTGATCCCTGGGTGGGCGTTCACTTGGGAGTTGGACTAGATGATCCTGTGAACCTGTGAACCATGTTCCCAAGTTTCAGTATAGTAGTGATTCTATGTAAGGGGAGAAGAGAATTTAACTATAGGTGTCAAATAGAAATGTTCTGCCACTCGTCCTCAGAAACAAAGAAAATGATTTACTGTTTTCTGTTTTCTAATATGGATGTAGCCATTAAGGATGGCTGCAAATTTTTAAAACTATGAACAGTATTTATTTAGTCCTTTCATCTTTCTTCATGCCTGGAGTATATTTTAGCATATGTCATGTTGATATTATTTAAGTTCTTAAAGAAATTTGTAATTCTGTTGTTCAATTACATTAGTAAAAATAAGTGATAAATCATCTCATCAAACCCACAGATTTTAGATAATTTTCTTTATACATATAAATATATATATTTTGCCAGAACTAAATTGTTTGCACAACATGTTAGACACAATACTTTGAGCCATTTGACTATTCAAAATATGGAGAAAAAGTGATGTCACACGTTCTAATTTCAGATTTTTGGCTCTTGTAACTACAGTGAATTCTCTCTGTATCGCGACTTCTCCTTCATGACCTCGCCCATTTCCGAAGCATTTTTTTCGCAGTCTGACTTCTGGGGTCTGCGAGGTTCCCCAGAGCATGCATACGTTGTGCCTCTGCTTGGCTAAGGGGTGGTGCTGGCTCTACCTGTGAGGTGGGATGGGCCCGCCCCCCGGGGAGGGCACACAGGCGGGGCGCACAATTTCTCCGGATAAGCCTGGCGTTTAGAGGCCCGTGGGAGCCCCGGCGAGCCAGCAGCCACGGCCCCACAGCAGCCGCTGCCTAGGGACAGCACCGGTGAGCTGGTAGCCATGGCCCTGTAGCAGCCCCTGCGTCGGGACAACATCAGCAAGCCGGCTGCCACAACCCCACAGCAGCCCACCTCGCAGCAGCCCCAGTGGCCTGAGATGCCATGACGGCACACCATCGGCATGCGCATCGGAGTCAGGGTGGGGGAGCTGTGGTGCGGGATTTGGGCTGGGGGAGCATGGCCACAGCAGCCCAGAAAAGCCAACAGATTCTCGGGGGGAGTTGTCTCCTGAGTCAGAGGGGGCT
The DNA here is from genome assembly GCA_013390025.1 of Pitta sordida. Lineage (NCBI taxonomy): Eukaryota > Metazoa > Chordata > Aves > Passeriformes > Pittidae > Pitta > Pitta sordida. The sequence goes on from WEKX01018796.1 coordinate 7,843, forward strand.
CAGAAACGGTTGTCTTTGCTTCCCCTTGCTCAGCGAGTCCGAGGGGAGAAGCAGAAAAGTGCCCGAAGCCCTGCAGAATTCCGGGGGGTGGAACAATGGGTGTGGCCTGCATGCATATTAACGACCTGCAGTTCTTTGCGAGTTTAATGTTTCGCAATGCCTTTGGCCTGTCTCTTTCCTCGCGATGGAGGAAGTATAACTGTATTAAGGAAGAACATTAATTTAAATGGCAAATAAAAAGCAATTCTTAGTATTAATAGAAAAGTAAGTTTCAGCTACTTTTATTATTGCTGTTTAAAGAGAAAAGAAAAATTTCCGTTTTTGAACCAAAGTCAGTATTTCAAAAGCTGTGTAAATGACAGAGAACCAGCAGTCATGCAATAAATAAGAGTATCATCAATTTAACAATAATTTACTCCTCTATGGATCATGACATTTCCTTATCTCAGATTAATTAAGTCAGCAGTAAAACCTGCCAAGCCCACCTGGCTTTCTGGCCTCCAAGTTCAATTCGAGATTTTCAGAAAATTAAGTATTTTAAAGCAATTAATTAAACTATGATGTAATAGCTTTTTTCATGAATCACACTGTTAATTACGCTTATGCACATGGTACACCACAAGAATAAATTTTTCTCTCTTTGTAATTTTCCATTTTGGCAAGGATGACACAGTTTTGATTCCACAGCACCTTCTCTGAAATTTGTAGTCTGTCTCTTGTGGCGTGTCACTCCTATGTCTCTTTTGGCACTTGGTTCTCTGAGGACAATTTCAGAGTTGGTATGCTTGTATGGTAACTTCACTGTGACATGTGTTTATACAATCCATTGAGAATAGATCATCCATTGCCACTTCCCTTTGCTGAAAAACCCCACCACATATAAAAAATCCAGAACAGTAACAAAACAGCAAAATGTACTGTCTGAAATATTTCAGTGACACGTGTTTTCTTCAGCAGTATCACTCTTACATTTTTTAAATGTTTATCTAAATCATCTTTTTGCTATAGTTTCTAAATAAAATGTGCAAATCATGGCAGGTAATGAGAGATTATTTTTTCTGCCTTGGAACGGCAATCTGAAATTTTACAGAAACTTAGTAACAATCATGACAATTCCAAGTGAAAACATTTAAATGAAAAATTCCTGCTTATTTTTAATGCACAGCTAACCACTATTAATATTCATGTTTCATTCATATGAGAACATATGAAAACTAAAATTAACTTACAACAGTTAAAGATATGAAATAGAACAAAATATTTTAAATACTCATTCTAAATCCGTGTTAAAGAAGAGAGAAGAAGTAGAAAATGCACAAAAAACATTAAGATAATTTATGTATAAGAGAATAAAAGACACCAGGAAGATTAAATTTAGTAGTTTCTGTCAGTTTCATAGCAACAAGTTAGAGATGGAAAAGGCTTATTAGATTATTCATTTCATTTCTCTGTCAAGGCAGGATTTTCTCCAACTATATTTTTTCCTGTGCTTTGTCCTGTCTACTGTTGAAAATTTTAAGTGATGAATCTTTACCCCTACTCTTAGGAGACTATTCCAAATCTGTCAGGATATCTACAGATAATCAGTCTAAACTTTCCATTTGTTTATCTTACCTCTTAACTTCCATAATAGTTTGTTTTTCATGTAGAATAATTTCTCTTTATTTCTCTTTCTCTCTGTCTTTTCATCCTTCTTATTCCCCTTAGTTATTGTTTAGTCAAATTCATTTATTTTTAGCATTATTCGTTACTCCGAAGTCATTCCCTCCAGCTACCTAAATCACTTTTTCTTTTTTCCCCAATGTCTGTCAATTTATTCTTATTCTTCTTATTCTTATTCTCTAGACGAAGAGATGGAGTCTATAATTAGCAAGTTTGCGGATGACACCAAGCTAGGGATAAATGTCGATCTGGAAGAAGGTAGGAGGGCTCTGCAGAGAGACCTTGACAGGCTAGATAGATGGGCTGAAACCAATGGCATGGGGTTCAACCGGTCTAGGTGTCGGGTCCTACACTTTGGTTATAATAACCCCATGCAGAACTATAGGTTGGGGACGGAGCGGCTGCAGGATGGTCAGATGGAGAGGGATCTGGGCATACTCGTTGATAGAAAACTTAACATGAGTCAACAGTGTGCCCAGGTGGCCAGAAAAGGCAATGGCGTTGCCAGTAGGCCTAGGGAAGTTATTCTCCCACTGTACTTGGCACTGGTTAGACCACACCTCGAATACAGTGTCCAGTTCTGGGCTCTTCAGTTCAAGAGGGATGTTCAGATCCTTGAGTGTGTCCAGAGAAGGGCGACAAGGATGGTAAAGCGGCTGGAANGATTCTGTGATTCTTATTAACATGATATATAAATTTTGCTGCTACCTAAAACAGTAAAATGTAAACCAGCAGAGGTTGAAACGCAGATATTCTTCTCTATTTTAGCTATATTAATACCTAAAAAAACTTACTTTAAATTGTCACTTTTAAAGAAGTAGGCAAAAGAGGAGAGCAATGATACTTCAGGACATACAATTTATAGGTAATGTAAAGTCGAAGTATTTAAATAAGCATGATGTCATATAAAGATTAAAATATTTAATATAATTTTGTCAGCACACATTAAAACCATTACAGGAGGTTCAGTAAAATCTAAATCCCTTCTGAATGGTTTTTTGTAAAAAGAAAAAAAAAAAAATCTTGCAGAAACACTAGAAGGAAGTCCACATGGAAACTGAATCTTATTTTAAATTAGTCTACAAAAACATTTAAGGATCTGTCTCTTTCCTCAACTTGTGATTATAATTTTTTTTTTCATAATAAATTAGTATGAAACCATGCTTCTGACTTCTCATATCTAGATATATATGTGAATGGCGTATAAAGCCAAAGTGTAGAGTTGATGTCAGCAAATTTTCAATGGCAGCTTCTTTCAACATTGATGGCTATTCCTTGTCAATAAAAATTCAATATTACATTTTCAATAAACCTGTATGTGTGATAAATCTGTATGTTAAAAATAAATCACGGAATATATGTGCCTTAAGCTAATAAAACCGATATATTTAAATGTTCTTCTTTAGTAATATTAAAAATAAACTATCCTCCTAGAAATAGATTAATAAATCCTTTCATATATTTGACATAATTTACTAGCTTTATCACGTTTTGATGAATTACATATTGTCACTGTACATCAGTGGTCATCTGAACCAGACCACCATTCACAGATTCACAGATTCACAGAATACTATGAGTTGGAAGGGACCCACAAGGATCATCTAGTCCAACTCACCACCATATATCTGAAATGGCTGAACTGTAAAATGAAGACACAAAAGAACTTCCTCAGATTTGATAGAAACACTACAGTGAAATACAGATCAAACTTAGGTGCTGCCATTTGATAATAAAGCCAGTGATTTTAATTTTCAGACAGAAAATTAATTCAGACAAGTTGGGTTTATAGAGATAAGCAGCTGTTAGTACTAGGATTTTTCAGTCCAGGTGAAAGAAAGGTTTTGATAATGACAGGATGAAACACAATGAACACAATGAGGACATTTGACTAACACTAAAAAACATGTTTCCTTCATTAAAGAGCATGGTGGTTTTCATTTAACTCAATGAAAGAAACTCTGATAGTAATTTGATTCCCATTACTTTCTTTCCATGGAATGGACTAGACTGTGAAGGATTCTTAGGGAGTTTGAGTGTGTGTGTGTGTGTGTGTTTGGTTTTGTGTGTTTGGTTTTTTTTAAAGAGGTACATTGACCTGCAAGAAAAGAACATCTTCTTTTTCAGTTTTTTAATGCATTGTATATGTTAGTAGTATAACTTCATATTGTAGAAACTTCATATTGGAAAAAACACATTACAACAGACCAATTACTAGAAAATATTTGTTTTAACTGGCTGTAGAAATGTATGAGTGTGCACTGATATCCACCAAATATCTCCACATCAAAATTTTGATTTAAAAATACATTTCTGAAAGGACATTTGACCTTATTATACTAACTGACATCTCTTTTCTGCTATCTGATTGCTGTAAATATGTCAATGTATTTTGCTTTCTGAGTTTAGCTTTTATGTATTCATAATTAATAATGCAACATGGGATGACAGCTTCTACTTCTTTTCTATCTTTATTTTTTTTAATATTATTTAGAATATTCTGATTTGAAAGAGACCCAGAAGGATTACTGAAGTCCTACTCTTGACCCTGCACAGACAAACTAAAGAGTCACACCATGCGTCTTATAGACTTGTCCAAACAATTCTTAAACTCCAGCAGGATATTCATGAAGTTATAGATGGATGCAAAAGATAAGTGTATCTGTTGAGAAGACTATGTTTAGGTCTTCAGTCAGACGTTTTCTACTCTAATAATATAGTTCCACTGTTACTTTAGAGTTTCATTTTCTAAGAAAAAATAAATTAAATAGGGAACAGAATCTTTCAGAATCCAGAAAAATTGTTTAGGTCACCCAAATAGCAGGTCTTACTGGCCATCTTAAGTTATGTGATATGACCAACTTGGGATATGCCTCCCTCAAATCAGCATTTTTTGATGTAAAATTATAGTCTATATTACTAACTTAGCTTCTTTAGTATAGCTGTTGTTAAACTTGAAGCCTTCATTTTCAGCAGCGATTTTGCTTTCACTAGTTTTACTTTACCTTTCTCCTAGCTAGTCTAAAAGTCATGGCCTAGTTTGTTCACTTTTGCCTGTCTATAGCGTTGAAATTCTTCAGCCTAGCTGCGTCAACATCTTGAGAAAATTGGGATTTAGATAAGAAGGTTCATATTCCTGGCTTCTAGTATGAATGTTTTGATGAATGTGTAAAATCAGAGGACACAGTGCCCTTAAGACACAGTTCACAGGTTCACAGATTATTTTGAGTTGGAAGGGACCCACGGGACCATATAGTCCAACTCCCAAGTGAATGCTCACCCAGGGATCAGGCCCACAAGCGTGGAACCACGGGCACTACACTCCATCCATCCATGCCTCCCAACATCTAGACCATGTTGCTGAAGTCCTCATCTAGTCTTCTCACAAACACTTCCAGGGATGATGGTTCCACCACCTCCCTGGGCACACCATTCCACTGAGAGATCACCCTCTCTGTGAAAAACCTCTTCCTAACATCCAGTCTAAACCTGCCCAGACGGAGTTTAAGGCTATGTCGTCTTGTTCTGGCGTCATCAGCCTGAGAGAAGAGATTCACAATACCTGACTGCAACCTTCCTTCAAGTTGTTGTAAACAACAATCAGTTCAAGAAGATATAGATAGAAGGCAGGAGGATGAGAGCTGAAAGAGCTATTTTGAGCCATAGTTATGATCCATAATGTGTGGGATCTAAATAGTTGCTGTTGATTTTCCAGCTAGCTGTGGGACCTGGCGTCTGGGCATAACATGCAGAACCTACCACAAACCCAGTCTGCTCATAAATATGTAAATTGGCCCCAGCCAGGAGTCACCGCGGCGCGCCTGAGATGTATTTAGTGTAAATGTGTACTTTTGCACGGCTGGAATTCACCTCCGTTGGGCTACAAGACAAGATGACAGGGCTACCATTGTGTGTGTCTGTACGTGAGAGCAGGAGGCACCTTCTCCCATCGTGTGGGGGCTGGCAGGCTGGTGCCTGGCTGCGCCGAGCTGGGATGGCGGGGGGCGGCAGGCAACTATGCCATGCCGGGACAGACAGGAATCACAGAATCACAGAACATTATGAGTTGGAAGGGACCCACAAGGATCATCTAGTCCAACTCACCATCTAACACCCGTACAGAGACCGAAAGCACATCCCAGAGCGGTAACACAAACTTAGTTCCCTCACAGTGTAGCAGGCCACTCCGAGCCGGAAGGGACAAACAGGATCATCCAGCCCTACACCCCCCAGCTAGACCATGTCACTAAGTTCCTCATCCAGTCTTCTCTTAAACACCTCCAGGGATGGTGACTCCACCACCTCCCTGGGCAGCCCATTCCAATGTGCAATCACTCTCTCTGTGAAAAACCGCTTCCTAACATTAAGTTTAAACCTCCCCTGGTGTAGCTTGAGGCCATGCCCTCTCGTTCTGGTGTCATCAGCCTGGATGAAGAGGTCCACACCCATCTGGCTGCAACCTCCCCTCAGGTAGTTGTAAACAGCAATGAGGTCACCTCTGAGCCTCCTCTTCTCCAGACTGAACAGTCCCAGTTCCTGTAGTCGCTCCCCATAGGGCCTGCCCTCCAGTCCCTTCACCATCTTCGTTGCCCTTCTCTGGACCCTCTCAAGCATTTCAACAAGGAGTATGACAGAAAGGGAAAGGTTGATGACATATTGAAAGGTGCCCTGAGGCATCCAGTTTCTGGGTGCCATGGTGCATGGGAGATTTTTGGCAGGTTCCTGGGGTGGTTTAAATCTCCTATTGCCTGCGATTTGCCTGACATGCCACCTGATGGAAGGGTGCCTTGCCTACCCCAATGAAAACCAGCAGCTCCTCGCGCTGTATTGGGGCCTGGCCTGTACCTACCAAGCCGCAGTTCAATACTCTCAGAAGACCGTGGTGGAGGCCAGGAACTAGGCTGTTCTGGGGAACACAAAGATTGAGATGGGGTCTCAAACCACAACACCTATAGTAATTGCCCCAGTAGTGAAAAAGAAGAGAAACAATTGGCAATGTAGAGGTAAACCTATCTGGGTTGATGCATTGTGGCAGGACATCACTGCACGAGCAGAAAACATGACTGTCCTTCCCCTGTACTCGGCGCTGGTCAGACCACATCTTGAGTACTGTGTGCAGTTCTGGTCTCCCCACTTTAAGAAGGATGTTAAGCTGCTTGAGAGGGGCCAGAGAAGGGCAACAAGGATGGTGAAAGGACTGGAGGACAGGCCCTATGGGGAGTGGCTATGGGGACTGAAAATTTTTTCACTTTTTTTTTTTTCCCTAGGTGTTGGTCATAAAATAGTACAAAGCCTCGTTAATGTCATGCTTGAATAACACATAAAACACAGAAAAGGTCCTTTATTGACTGTCAATAAAGGTACACTTTTATATTCTTTTACAAAACTTCCTTGTCCTTGCTTTCTTCTCCTTTACTGACTATTCACTTTATAACTTTTATACTGTTTCAGATTTTTTAATTGAGTCTGTGAATGGTGGTGGATTAACAAATACCTTGGAGATGAAAGTCTATTTTTTTTGCAGAACAGTATATCCTCAGTGTAAAGTTTTTATGGGATTGCCATAATCTTTCTTCTGTCTTTATTCCCTTGTTTTAGTCTCTGAAAATCACTTTAAAGAGTCTTTAAAGAGTGCCTCTTCACACAAATCTCAGGAATATTTCTTAACACTTGACACTACTTGTTCTAAATGAAGCATACTGAAGTCTACACATAGAAGTCTACACAAATAAAGCAAAAAAAAAGCCTGCACAGGAGCAAAGCAAAAGAACTAATCTCTACTTCCCCATCTGAAGAAGTGTCCACATCCAGGGAACTAAGGCTCTTACATGTCTTAGAAGGCAGTCATGAAGAGCAATGAATGCCCCTCCGTCCTTATTCCCTTCCTCAGCTTTTATATCTGAGCTGATGTCATATGGTATGGAATATCCCTTGGGTCAGTCTGGGTCAGCTGGCCTGCTCGTGTGCCCTCCCGGAATCTCATCCTCACTTAAGGGGAAGGGACAGTGTGCCCAGCTGTAGTCAAAACACTTGTGTGTTATCAATACCTGTGTAAAGCCCAGCATTGTGAGGACTGCTGTGGGCTCAGACAGACCCAATACAATCTCCACCTCTTATTCTATAACATTTGTGTCTCACTCAGGTCACAGATAATGAGAAGGTATATATATATGTATATGTATATATCCCCTATCTCCTGTGCTTTTACAAATAGTTATTAGATCCCTCTTCTGTGTCCTCCTCCCACCCCTCCAGATCTTGGGCTTCATTCCATCGGGATGGGTACTCAGGACAGAAGACGCAGCATAGTCTATTTTTGGGCACCAACGCCAGCCCGGCACAGGTCACCTCAGATCACTGTCTCTCTTTGTCTCTGCAAAGTTCATTCTTCAGTGTCTTGCTGCTTTACTCCCTGAAACATGCAACTCATAACACCGATTATTTTTTCCTAAAGGTTAAATCACCTTGGGGTACACAACATGTCTCTCCATCCTCCCGCATAACCCACCAGGTAAACCCCGGCCCCTGAGCAAAGAAAACCTCACGTATGGGTTTGCCTTTGCCCATGGGAGGAGAACCCCACACGGACTTCCCCAGCCACTTCACCATGTGTAGTACAGGGACCTTATCTCCTTCCACAGTCTGTCGGGGTTTTGTTTTGGGCAGGACCAGGGTGGTTGACAGAATCCCTACTATTGACTAGCCAAGTGGCTTGAGCTAGATTTGTTTCCCAGCGCTTCCATGTACCATTGCCTAATGCTCTCAGCATAGTCTCCAACAGTCCATTATATCTCTCAATCTTTCCGGAAGCTTGTGGGTGATAAGGGATGTGATAAATCCACTCGATGCCATGTTTTTTTGCCCATGAGCTTATCAGATTATTCTGGAAGTGAGTCCCGTTATCTGATTCAATTCTTTCTGGGGTCCCATGT
>WEKX01018796.1:16781-40341 GCA_013390025.1 Pitta sordida
TCTTAAACTGGGGAGCCCAGAACTGGACACAGTACTCAAGATGTGGTCTGATCAGCGCCGTGTACAGGGGAAGGACAACCTCCCTGGTCCAACTGACCACACTGTTCCTGATGCAGGTCAGGATGCCATTGGCCTTCTTAGCCACCTGGGTGCACTGTTGGCTCATATTGAGTTTCCTGTCTATCATTACACTTAAGTCCCTCTCCACTTCACTAATCTCGAGCCACTCCTCCCCCAGTTGACAGCGATGCATGGTGTTGTTATGTCCGGAGTGAAGAACCCAGCACTTAGTCTTGTTAAACCTCATACTGTTGGAGCCTGCCCATCTCTCCAGCCTGTCAAGGTCCCTCTGAAGGGCCTTCCTACCCTCTGTCAGTTCAACATTTGCCCCCAGCTAAGTATCATCTGCAAATTTGCTGATGATGTATTCAATTCCCTCATCTATAGCACACAAACTGAAATACAGGTCCTCTACTTTGTAAGAATTAATTAGTTTTATAATTAGAAAATCACACTCTTTTGTTTTATTCTGCAAGATTATAAAACAGTGTAAAACAAATAAGACAAAGACAGTCTTTTTAAACAGCCTGAAGGAAATTCTGATGTGAATTTATGAAGACTATAGTCAACTCTCTTGCAAATGTGTGTGATGAAAAAAGACCCAGACCTTATAACATTTTGTAATTTACAACCTTTTCAATAATACTATAGTTCTAGAGACATTGCTTGAATTGGGATTATTTCAAATAAAAGTATAAAAATATACATTTTTTGCTTGTTTGACAGTCTTTATTCTAATATCTATATTAACTTCCACTGTCTTTCTTCCAACTTTGCAAGAAAACCGTTCTATTGGCATTATTCATACAACTAGTTGTCAACATATTTATAAAGCACTTATATCCTGAGAGTAGCCGGTCATGGGACCTCCTATTTGACCATAGAGCATACTAATCTTTAGTGGTGACATTTCTTTTAGGACAATTATTTTGCAATCTGAACCAAGTCTAGCGTGTGGAAGGGATGATCAAAAGTGGCCTTTTATTCACTAAGTTCTTCTTTTGTGCATCAGGCAATTCTAATGTTTGAACAAATAATTCCACTGTGTCATGAGTCAAGCAAGCAGAGCAGAAGACCAGTTTTGCTTAATGGGGAATTTCCAGAGGAAAAAGTAATTTTATGACCTCTGAAATCAAGGTCAGGCTTTGCAGGTTCATGTATGCAGGGCGAAGACATGAAAGACTAAAACTCAATTAAAGTTGAAACTAGCTGGTGTTGTTTCAGATAATAGGAAGGGCTTATAAAAGTATATAAATAGCAGTAGCGGGCCTAGAGAAAACATACAGATACTTGATGAAGGTGCTCATCTGATCAATAGGGATGGAGAAAAAGTGAAGGCATTCAATGTTTTATTTCTTTTATTTCAGTTTTTAATAATATTTATAGACATTGGGCTGCCCGATCTTTTAAGTCAAAAGATTATGAGTATGGGAATATTGATGTTCCATTTATTGTCACTGAAATTGTCAGGGAACAGCTATATCAGCTGATATTCACAGGTTCATGGGAACTGTTGAGATTCATCCCGGATTACAGAAAAAGATAATAGGTGTCAAGGCAGGACCTCGTGGTCATCTGCCAAAGGTCTTGGGAGACTGTGGAGGATTACCAGAATCTTTGATTACAGGAAGTCAATGTTATTCCAGTCTACAAAAAAGAACTGAAGGAAGACCTGAGGGAGTACAGGCTTGTTAATCTGATATCAGTACCTGTAAAAATTAGGGAGATTTTACTGGGTGCTACTGGAAGGCATTTAAAGAATCATGCAATCATAAGGAACAGTCAATATGGTTCACAAGAGGAAAGTCCTGTTTAATCAATTTAATATCCTTCTACAATAAATCATGCACCTAGTAGATGAAGGAAAGCTAGTGGATCTAGTTTTACTGGATTTTTATAAGGTTTTTGATAGTGTTCTTCACAGCACCCTTCTGCACAAATTGTCTGTCTCTGGGTTGAGCAGGTTCATGGCACACTGGGTGAAGAACTGACTGAAGGGCAGAGCCCGAAGGGTTGCAGTGAATGAGGCTGTCTGGAGACAGTCACCAGTGGTGATCCTCAGAGTTCAATTCTAGGGCCAGTCCTGTTCCATAGATTTGTCAGTGGTCTGGATGCAGGGCTTGAATGCACCACTGGCACGTTTGGTGATGACTGGGAGGTATGGTTGGGTCTCTTGAGAGGCACAAGTCATGAAAAGGAATCTAGATGGATTGGAACATTGCATGGGGCTTGGGCAGATGGGCAGCAAGCAAGTCAGTGGGAGCCCAGTAGACTGTCAGTGGCCAAGGAAGGTGGGTCATGCTCTGGGAGCCCCTGAGTTCTGTGCTTTGCACTGAGACAAGTGCACATGCTGCTGGGGCTCCCAGGTCAGAGGCTGAGGAGGGCAGGCTCTGCTCTGGGAGCTCCTGGTGTCTGTGGGATGAGGGTAGACACTGGCAGAGCTCGCAGGTAATGCTTTATTCATTCCTCACTGCTGCGCACCTGTGACTTCTGGTGTGAACTGTGCTCATCACTGGCATACACTAGTGTTTTGGAGTTGTTGTTAGGGTTCCAATGCTGTGGGTACAGCTGAGGAAGCTTGGGAGATGTAGAAGATGGGTTACTTTTTTTCTGCCTTCTAAAAAGTTCCATTAACAAACCCTTGCTAGTATGTTTTATTTTTCAAACCTCACTTTATGCTGTGTAGCCTGGGACCTCAATAATTGGTGTCGCACACACCTCCAGTGCTTGGGACAGTGCCAAGTGGTCCTCACTCACCTCCTAAGCACTCCAGGGCTGAGACAGGAGGGGCTTACTTGCATATTCATGTGCTTATTTACATACTACAGTCTTACCTATACTACACACGCATAATTATTCGCTGCTTCACCTTATTGCCAAAATTAATTAATCAGTTATTCAGAAATATGTCTGGTCAACGTACACATGGTTGTTCTTCGTGGAGGGGCGTCATCACTCCCTGCAGGGTAGTAAGGTGGCACCTCTCACTCGCTGGGGACAGGAAGAGATTGCTCCCTTATGAATGTTGCAAAAGTTAAGTGGTGTTTATAGTCCTGTGGTGCCGTGAGACTGTGTGTGTCTGTGTGTGTCTCTGTTATTGTTTCCATGGCTACAGGCAGGGGAGGCAGCAGCCAAGCCAAGCTGCATTCCTGCATATGTGCATTTGAGTAGCATCAGGAAAAGTGCTCCTTCCATATTAGTGTCTGGCCAGTATCCGTGGATTTAATGTTCCATGGGACCACCACAAGACCCAAAAACCGCAAATCCCGAGGTATGACTGTATATCTTCGTGGCTGTCTGGGTGCAATCCCAGATGGGAATTATCACAGAAAAAAACCCAAAAACAGCGAAGAATTGAACTNTATTTACATACTACAGTCTTACCTATACTACACACGCATAATTATTCGCTGCTTCACCTATTTGCAAAAATTAGTTAATCAGTTATTCAGAAATATGTCTGGTCAACGTACACATGGTTGTTCTTCGTGGAGGGGCGTCATCACTCCCTGCAGGGTAGTAAGGTGGCACCTCTCACTCGCTGGGGACAGGAAGAGATTGCTCCCTTATGAATGTTGCAAAAGTTAAGTGGTGTTTATAGTCCTGTGGTGCCGTGAGACTGTGTGTGTCTGTGTGTGTCTCTGTTATTGTTTCCATGGCTACAGGCAGGGGAGGCAGCAGCCAAGCCAAGCTGCATTCCTGCATATGTGCATTTGAGTAGCATCAGGAAAAGTGCTCCTTCCATATTAGTGTCTGGCCAGTATCCGTGGATTTAATGTTCCGTGGGACCACCACAAGACCCAAAAACCGCAAATCCCGAGGTATGACTGTATATCTTCGTGGCTGTCTGGGTGCAATCCCAGATGGGAATTATCACAGAAAAAAACCCAAAAACAGCGAAGAATTGAACTTGTAAAAAGCAAAACTGAAAAATGACGGGGCTTCGCTGTATCTTCCATGAGAAGGATGCTCATTTTCTGTATCTTTTATTTTCTGATTCTCATCCTAAATGCATCTGACATTTGTGTGCAATCAGATGATAAATCATGCCCTCACATCACTATGATTGCATATCTTAACCTGGTTAAGTCAGTTTTCACATATTTCCTGAGAGAGACATAAGGAGGTCAATTGCTTATCAATTTAAACTGTTAATATCAGACAGTTTTATAAGAAGGAGTAACATCAATGACCTGTTTTGTCTCTAGTTAAACTGATAAGTTTATTTTCAGAATAAAACCCATTCAGAGGCTCTAAACAGTAGAATGGCCTGGTTATAATGCCAATAAACACATACAATGTCATAATAATTCTCTTAAAATTAAGGCAAATAGAGAGAAGTAGTATTGTTAAGTTCAGAAATAAAAAACACCTGAATTGATCTGTCATTTTTTGTTCCATAGTTTTGTTTTACCTTAATACGCTGGTTTTCAGTCTTCTGTTGATTACTTGTTGTAACAACCCAGGTTAGAAGCCATATAAGCCTAAACGGGAGAATTACTTTTATTTATGGCTTTGAAAGATTTTAAAACTAGGTTCATTATTATCTGCAAAATCAAATCCAGAGGAAACAGTATCATACTTTCTCTAGGACAATTTCTTCTAATTTAGTGAGAAAATACATGCTTTGGTAAAAGGGCTTACAGGGAAAAAACTTACAACCAAGGAAAACCATTATGCTAAAGCATTAGCAAATACCAACCCCACACAATTCAGTGGAAAATATCATTAAAGTCATTACACCAAAATGCTAGGAAACAAGACACAATTCACAAAACCACACAATTTATGACAATCAGTAAATTTGCTTAGTACAATACAAGTTCCTTTGTTTTTAAGTTATCCACAAGAGAAAGAAAAGAGGACAAAACCAGATTAAAACAGTGAGGCAATGAAAAAGAAACAATAAAAGGATAAAAGAGAGAAGAGAGAAAAGAAAGAAGATAAAGCAATATAACTAGCCCTTGAATATCACAGTAGCGCGGGTCTTGTCACCCACCCACAAACTCCTTCCTCTGTGTTGATAGGCAGCTCATTAATTTTTCCCCCCATAACCCCATCCCCTCAGGTCTGGTGCAACTGCAGGGCATTCCCAGAAGCTTCTCGCACGATATAAATGGTCGGGAGAGCTAATGGGGTCTCCTTTGCTCCATCCCTGCCTGGGGAGACTCCAGGAATCGTGATGAAGGGGCCCCTGAACCCATGTTGTCTCCGAAGCAAATCCCGTGCGTTGGCTGCCACTACTGTGGGAGCTGCAGTGGGCGGAGGAGGCACCGCGGGGCTATATGTACTTCTGAGCTCTCCTCAGCGTGTTCCCTCCTGGAGGACACGCATGGCTGGCTTGCTGGCACTGTCAAAGCTTCTGCTGCAGTCCTGCTCACATGTTTCAATGCTGAGCATCTCAAGATAAAAAAGAAAGTTCAAACCCAGGAGCTGGGAACTTTTTTTATACAGGAAATATTTGTGTAAATATCTCCTCTGGGATGTGGAGATGGGTGAGGGGAGGGGAGAGGAGGGGAGAGGAGAAAGGAGCTCCGAATGGGGCACGCAGGGGCAGCAGTCACAACTGCAGAGGGGTGAGCAGGGAGAAGCGGGGCTGCGGTAGCTGCGCTTGGGAGCCTGGAAAGGATTCTTTATGTGCACTGCATGCAGTGTCTACTGTGTGGGGCAAGTGGCACCACTTCAGCCTCAACTGGGGACTGTTTCCTCCCTCCTGCAGGCAGCCTAAGGCTGTCATGGGACCATTAGAGATCGTGCCAAGCTGTGGAGCACCACTGAAACCAAGCTCAAGACCCAGTGCTGGTCCTGGAGGTCAGGGGAGCGGGGCAGACCTGTGGGGTCCCGGAACCTGTATGGGGAGAGAGAGGCTTGCTCTGTCAGCTTGCTCTCAGCAGTAGTGTTACTATGGTGATGCAACTCAGCAACAAAGCACCCCAGCACCCGCACAGCATATAGATTCAAATGTTAATCAGGGTACTTGTCTTAGTTAACATATGTTAAGAAAACCCAAGAAAGGTGCATACAGTTTGTATACTGTGATGTTTTAACTTGTTAACTGCACGGTGGAGAAATGGAGCAGAATGCAAACTTAAGAGGTAAAAAAGCTTATAAGCAGCGATGTCTTTGTGCCCCTGACGACTGGCCAGGCGATATGGGGGCTATCTCCACTGCCATTCCCTGATGCAGCTCTGAGGTCGCCCCCCAGCACCCCGGCGCTGCTTTGGCATCACCTAGATGTTTATCAATGTTTGTATTGGTGCTTCCCAGCACCCAAGGCCACACTACGCTGAGAAAAAACCCTTTTCCGCTCAGCCAGGGGCACTGGTACAGGGAGCTGCCCGCGCTGCTGTCCCGTTATCTCTCCAGGTGGGTAGACCTGGTCTCTCTATACTCAGAGTAGATGTCTACCCCAAGAAAGTCTCGGACACCATGTCTAAACTGAGAGTGTGTAAATTTTTCACAACTGCACAAAGCCTCTTCACTCCAAGTGGAGTGGGATGGGCGTGACGCCGGGGTGATCTGCTGTAACTGCATTGTGTGGAGTGGAGCAGAGCGGAGCAGAGCAGGGCAGGTACAGTGCTGGGGAGACTTGCGTGGCCGCCTCGCTTCGAGCGGAGCCAGCCAGGCGGGGCATGGTGCAGGCATAGTGCTGGTAAAACTGGTGTGGTCACCTCGCTCAGAGCACAATGGGGTGGGCATGATGTGGACAGAGCAGTGCGCCCATGGTCTGTGCATCACGGCTTGGGTGTTGATTTGAATACTCATGACTATGTAATTTGAACATTCATGACTGTCAGTTCATGCAGGCACAGTCGTGAGTGCCCTGTGAAACGGACCTCCCCAGTTGCAGAAAAATCCCACCACGAAGTAGTGAAGCCACAATAGGGAAAATGCAAAGTGGAGAGGGTTTACTGTAGTTGTCATGAACCACACGTTGTCAGATCTTCAGGCAGCAGGCCAAACTCCCAACCCTTGCCTAATTCTCTCTCTCTCTCTCTCTCTCTTGCACATGCATGTACATGTGCATGCACACCTGTGTACACACACACACACACACACACACACACACAGGCTCTGCCTCCAAAACAGAGTACTCATGCAGCTCTTTAAACACAGTTTGGTTTCCATGGCCAAACCCCCAAGGTGGGACATCTGGTTCCCTGATCATTCAATGTCCTCCTAGTCAAGAGTGATAAGTTCCACAGTCAATCTGGAGCCACAGAGGTCTGGTGTGGGTGGGCTTCCAGGCAGGCCTTCCTGGTTGGACAGGCAGCCCCATGGTCCTGGGCCATGTGATTTGACCACCTTGGACCATGTGGTCTCCAGACAGGCCCGGACGTGTTTTGCAGCAGGTCAACCAAGTCAAGCCAGGTGGCTTGTTGGTTTTTGTCTCTACCAGAGACGCACACGCACACACACACGGGTTAGTTTATTCTGTCCCAAATGATTAATGAAGTGAGATTCAGATTGAGGATCTCACACTTGTATATAAAAAAAAGTAGTTTCCTCTAGTCCAGATTATTTTTCCCTCAATAAATACTTAATCTCAAACTTCCTTTTAGGTGAGTATTCTGTAAGGGTAGACAGGAATCTGAATGAAAAATATGAATAAGAAGACAAGTAACTATGCAAATTCAAAAGTATCCAGATGAGACCTAATGTCTAGTTTTGGTTGACTTAAAATATAAGATTAAATAGACTACATTCAGAAATATTACTGCATTTGTGACCGTCATCGAAAAAGAATACATAGATTAAAGTTTGCTTTGACATGATGAGACTTTGAATAATCTTTTTGTTTCAACACTTAAATTTCAAAGCAGTAAGATCTTGTTTGCCCAGTCTAGGAGAGTGTTTGATCACTTGTTTTCTGGAGATTGGAAATGAACCAGGATCTCATGATTTAGGTGTGGATCCATACGGAGTAGTCTTCAATGGCTTTTTGAACAGTCCACCACCATTAGAATTCAGGCTTTCCTGTTTACTGTCCCATTTATCTGGAAAAAGGCAGTTACTTCACTGTGTGTGATTTCAGAGAAACTATCACCGTCAGTATGATGAAATTCAATTGGGGTTAGTTCTGGTAATATCCTATGTCACTGTACACAAAGGTTCTCTCTCTTGATCCAGATCTAGGATGCTGAATTCTAGCTCCATTTAGTGAAGTAGATCTATCAGTTTAGACAAATATAGGACAAAAATATTTTGGAATTTTTTGTCAATAGTGTGATAGAACATGGTTTTTAGAGGTGAGATTCGTCTTGTTTAATGTTAGATATCCAAAATACATCATTCAATCACTCTAAGGAGAAAAAGGTTGAATGAGATGGAGATACACGTCACATACCTGATTTTTTCTCTAAAAGTGTAATATATTGTATGTTTAATTCTGCCAATTACAGAGATATTTTAGCATATGTAATTCAGATTATGAACATTTAGAAATCCAATTTAAGACAGAGTAAGTCTCCTTTTATAGCTGACCTCTCAAATCCTCATCTAGCTCAGTTTTATATTCTTATGCTCTTTAAATCAATTTTCAGGATTAATCCAACTTACATTTTGTCCTTCAATGCAACTCTATCTACTTTTTATGACTGCTTACTATATATAAACTCAATATCATATGACATTGCATTTTCAGTTGGCTGAAACTGCTGAACCAGATATTGACTCAATATAAACAACAATAGCACCTTCAGCTTAGATCCTAAGCTGATCCTAAGAAGGCATCCATTTTAGAGGGTTATAGATTTTCTCAAACACATATTTTTCATTGTTAAACAATGGTGTAATTTCAGTGTTAGTTATGATCTGCAGAACGTGAGCTCTTTATTTAGATATCATAGTTACAAATTGGAGAAAATGAAGCCTGGTCTTGCCTGCCTTGGCTGCAAGAATTTTTCTTTTTAAGCTTAGTGATTTGCCTTCACAGATAAAGTTTTTAATTATACCTTGCACTTCTTTGAAACCTATTAGACATCTAGAAATGTAGCGTGCTGTAAATATAATTATACTCATGAGAAGTAATTAATCTAATGGATTTTCAGTCTACCTCACCTAGTGAACTGCAACCTGTTCCAATTTATTATGCTGTTTTACAGCAGTAGCACATGGGGGTAAATATGGTCTTTCATAATTATTTTGAGTGTTTGTTAAGGAGATTCCCTGCAAATCTCATACAATTAATTGTAGAAATTTACTTAGTTCAGAAGATTTCATGACTGCTAATAATAGTAAAGCAATACTTTAACATTTTTGCTAAGTAATTCAGTGGTTCACAAAAATCAATGTCATCCTTTCATACAAAGGCATCAAAATTCTGATCTATCCAACAAGGATCTATAGCCAACTGGCTATTGTGTCATTCTTGGAATACATTGCAAGCTCTTTCTTTTTTTCCTGGAAAAACAAAGAATTTGTTGCCAAATCAACATATTATCTTTTTCCGTATTCCTCTTCTAAGTACTTAGTCACAACACTCTCAGGCGTATGGTACAATTCTGGAACTTGCCCCGTTCAGGACTAGGAGTTGGACTTCAGTGATCCTTGTGGGTCCCTTCCAACTCAGGATGTTCTATGACTCTAACATCCTTTTTTTTCCCCTTAAAAATGAAATGTATTTCTAAATCCCTAACTAATAAAGAGTGGGAACCAATCTACACATCAGAAAATGTTGAAAGAGATTTCAATAGAATACATAGGTTGTTTTATACATACTCATTTGTCTAATGTTGATCATAAACTTAAACATTCAATTGACCAAATGTCTTTATACTTACAGACAAGTGAGGAAAATATTTGTAAAAAATTCTTTACATCTCTTTATATCCTATCTATATTGCTTAAATATATAACCTCTATTTTCTCAATTCTTTAATAATTTCCAGATAAATATAAGAAGGTTGAACAATGCCATGTTTTACTCTCCTGTTTTAGTCAGAACTATATTTCTAAGCATACATTTATAGTTACTCTGTTGTCTAATTATGTTGACACAAGATAATTTTCTTGATGGTCACTGTTTTGTGCAACACTGGTATTACTGTATTTCCTATAAGCTTCAGTTTTCACCTTAAAAAAAAAATAAAAAATCTTAGTTTCCCATTGCTGCACAGCAATTTTCAAGACCTCATGAGTAACCTGTTACTCATGGGCATAGACCAAGAGCACAAGTGCATATTGTGTCTTAGTGCATGAAGATGTATTGTAACCTCATAAACTGCATTTTAGGTGAGCTGCTCACAGAAGAACCCAGAATAAAATTTGATGGATCAGATTAGCTATGCATCATCTTTCTTTGTTTTTTTTTTATTGCCTATGAGACATACAATATAATTTTTGAAATTAGCTCTGGAATAATGTATGAGTAAATATGCTACTGGAAATTTTTACTTTGCTAGTTTCTGTCAAGTTGAAATCATTTAAAAATTTTCTTATCAAAACACAAAAAATCAACCCCAAATTCATTGTCATATTTATATTTTTAAATATTAAAATGAACACATGGAGCTCGACAATAATTGAGGATGCATGTCTTACATGCATGTAATTATGCATTAGTACTTTATGAGTAAAAAGGAATATTTCAGTAATTGCTTATTGTACAATAAGTTCTGTAGGATAATTTGTGACAGTTTGTGTGACATTTTAGAAAAACAAGATTTCACAGCAGAAAAGCATAGCTTTTCAAAAAGATTTCTTAAGGTTCTAATTCTGTATCTGTTGGTCTATGGTACAGCTATTAATTGATTTTTCTGGAGATGATTTAAAACAGGACACCTTTCAAATTTTTTCTGATTTACTCCTAGAAATTACATGTCCACAATGACATGTTAGCTGAGAATTCTGAAGGAAATAAGGACAAAGATGTAAATTCAGATTCTTTCTTTGCTTTTATGACTTAAGTTTTCTTCATTACAACCAAGCAAAGTATTGCAAAAATAAAATTAATAAAAGTCACATAAGAGAACTAATTTAAACATAATGAAATTACTGGATTTTTTATTTTTTTTTTTGTGCATTGTGAAAGGTACTAGTGAGGTGGATCTGAGGGAAAAAGGTAGATAGTTCTCATTGAAAATTGCACACACTATTCAAACTAATTGTTATGAGGAGAGCTTTTTTATTCTATTGTAAATCTTTTCTCCTTTTTACTGGAACAGACAATAGGTTTCTTTTCTTTCCTTATCTCCCCTTCCCTCCCTTGCAAGGCATGTGGCCAGGAGAGGGGCTTTCTCCTTTTTACCTGACAAACAATGGAAGGTTCTTTGTCTTATCTTCCCCTCCTGGCAAGGCCAGGGGAGAGGCTCGAGGGCCAGGGTGGGCTGAGTGACGGCCAATGGCATATGAAGACATGCCCACAAGGCATGTGACATGGGAGGGACCTGAGGCTCTATACCTACAGCTACTGGGCCTCACAGAGAGCAGTTTGTGGATCTTCTGGACTGAGGAAGCCTCATATTCTCCAGTGTTCTCTGCTCCTGCCATTTTGCCCAGGACCAGGTGGACCTTAGACTCCTCATCTCAGTACAACCTTCCCCCTGCTGACCACTGGATCTCTCTGCAGGCCCTTGGACATTTCAGGGAAGGATCAGTGGCTGTTACTCCATCAGTTTGCCTACACTCAACCCTATTCCCCTGTCCCTGGAATCCCAGGGGTACCCTGGTCTCCCTCGAACTTGGCCCCCTCAAGTTTGTTTTTTTCTTTCCCCAACTATCTTCAGTCATCTTTTTTTTTTCTTCCATTGTTATTCTTGTTGTTCTAACATATATATATTCATTATATTATTATTTTTTTTTCCTTTCTCCCAGTAAAGTTCTTATTTCTCTGAAGTTGAGGTACCTCTAAATTCAATTCATACTCTGTCTTAATTGACACCAGGGCAATAATAAATTTAATTACACCACTATTCAATTACATCCATTAAAGGCTTCTTATTTCTTTGAAAACTGTATCTAAGACAGAGTTTACAAAAAAAAACAAAACAAAACAAAAGTCAGTGATTAAACTTCAGAAAGGCCACAAAAGTATATTTCTAAACAAAATGGAACATATCAAATCTCTTAACAGAATATTAACACTAGCTAATTTTCATTGTACTGTAGTTTCATAAGCACAGGTGTTTTCAGTGTTGTTCTTCCTTGGGGTATTATCTTTTACTATGTATTTATGTTTGAAGGTACAACAGGGAGAAGTCAACCAAAAAACAGCTCTTTCATACCAGATAACTTTAATCAGGTACAGTTCTGATTCCTTAAAATAAAAATAATAAAGTTCAAGTTATTTAGAAGGTTCCAAGCTATATTTTGAGAGAAGAATTAAATTGCAGGGCGATACGAAGTGATGTTAGCTCCTGAGTTTACACAGACAAGCTTTGATAGTTGCAAACAGAGGACTTCTGAATCAATAAAATTAGTATGTGTATTACCATGACAGTATGGGTCCAGTTAGCNATCAGGTACAGTTCTGATTCCTTAAAATAAAAATAATAAAGTTCAAGTTATTTAGAAGGTTCCAAGCTATATTTTGAGAGAAGAATTAAATTGCAGGGCGATACGAAGTGATGTTAGCTCCTGAGTTTACACAGACAAGCTTTGATAGTTGCAAACAGAGGACTTCTGAATCAATAAAATTAGTATGTGTATTACCATGACAGTATGGGTCCAGTTAGCTGAAATAGCTGACTTCCTAGAGAGATGACTATGCAAATAAGAATAATCCTGTTTTCTGAAACTAAGGCTTTTATTTACTCTTATTTTATTTTCAAGTCAATAATCTCAACTTCACAGATTTTTCTTGCTAGCTGGACATAGATTAGTCACAAGAACAGTTCATGTGAAAGGAAATTTAAAAATCAGTAAGCCATTTATCTGACTTTTAATATTCTAGAATATATAAGTTCACATATTTCTCTTGTTCTAATATTTGTAATGGTTTCTCTTAAAAGTATCAATACTGTAAGTCTCATACTGCNTTTATGGACTTTGCTAAATCATTATTTCTCAAGCAAGTTTGTATCAAAAAGAGTTTTATGGCTTAAACTCCCTATATGAGGTTATTAGAGGATTTTTTTCAAGTGTGCTAGAAGCTTTAAAATACTTTCTATTTAGTTAACCATTTAAATCTTATTATCAGAGAAATGCATAAATATGAATATGATAAAAATTACTATACCTCACAGATAAAGTAATTTTATAGCAATTTTAAAAGTTTAACTTACTTGATACAAGATTTGGGAATGTGTGTATAAAGTATGGAAATCTTTTTTGTTGAAAACTACTTACACCTGCTCTTTTTTAAGACAGAATTAAAAATAAACCTTTTCCTCTGAGTTCTCTTTAAATCTCTCTTCCTTCTGCTCTCCAACTTCTGATTCTACTGGGTTCTCTTTAGTCAAAACAGGACCTGATATAGCTAAGTCAAGCTAATTTCCACCATCTGTCTCACTAACTCAGTGGTTAAACAAGAAGCAGACTAAGCTGGATTTATACATGCTGTGCAACCACACAGGCAGAAGTCCTGAATTGAACAGGGATGTCTCCATGATAAAGTGCAACATTTGAAGCACTTTAAACCTCTTAATTTTCACATTTATGATATGGATCTAATACAAAGTGCTCCACAGTACTATAATTCCTCCCTTATTCCCTTCTTTCTTCGTGTTGTCATTGCGTTTCTTAGAGGACATCAGACCAAGGAAATTGAAAGCACAGACCACCTTTCAGCAGTCATTGCTGGAAGGTTGGGCAGTAGAATTAAAAGAACAAATGTTTAGCATTATGTACTGACCATGACATTCCAGACTCAAAATATCAGAAGCTTTGCTTAAACTATTAGAAGTGGAAAACCATTAATTTAGTCTAGCTATCTGAAGAAAAAAAAAAATCAATATACCTATTAAAATACAACCTTAAATTTATATTTGAACTTCAAATTAGATAGAAATTTTTACAATATTTATTTGCAGTTCNTTTACAATATTTATTTGCAGTTCATAAAAAAAATACACTACAATTTATATAAAACAATAATGTAATATATATATTTATATATAAAATTGTACAATGATGCTACACTATTGATAAATAGAAACTTATATTCATTAATTCCTCAAATGAGCATGAATGAGGTCTACTGGTTAGTTTAAAGGGAAAGATGCAGAACTGAGGGCTTACAATTACTGAGGGATGCTTTAGTCTCCTTAAATAAGTCTCTGTGCTTCAGACTCCCTTTTAAAAATTGATTCACTGTTTTTAGAGGCAGAAAAGCAAAAATGTAGAGTGCTGACAGATTAGACGATCCAAGAAGTATCTTTTCCATCTTTAAATCCTCACATTGCAAGTCACGAACAGAGGGCTAGATAAGAAGTGTTAAAATTCTCAGACTCTTTGCAGGCAGCAGAGTATGGTCACAACTGACTGGTATTGTAAACAGTAACTGNTTCGTAAGCACAGGTGTTTTCAGTGTTGTTCTTCCTTGGGGTATTATCTTTTACTATGTATTTATGTTTGAAGGTACAACAGGGAGAAGTCAACCAAAAAACAGCTCTTTCATACCAGATAACTTTAATCAGGTACAGTTCTGATTCCTTAAAATAAAAATAATAAAGTTCAAGTTATTTAGAAGGTTCCAAGCTATATTTTGAGAGAAGAATTAAATTGCAGGGCGATACGAAGTGATGTTAGCTCCTGAGTTTACACAGACAAGCTTTGATAGTTGCAAACAGAGGACTTCTGAATCAATAAAATTAGTATGTGTATTACCATGACAGTATGGGTCCAGTTAGAAGAGTTAGCTGACTTCCTAGAGAGATGACTATGCAAATAAGAATAATCCTGTTTTCTGAAACTAAGGCTTTTATTTACTCTTATTTTATTTTCAAGTCAATAATCTCAACTTCACAGATTTTTCTTGCTAGCTGGACATAGATTAGTCACAAGAACAGTTCATGTGAAAGGAAATTTAAAAATCAGTAAGCCATTTATCTGACTTTTAATATTCTAGAATATATAAGTTCACATATTTCTCTTGTTCTAATATTTGTAATGGTTTCTCTTAAAAGTATCAATACTGTAAGTCTCATACTGCTCCACATACTTCGAAGAAAAAGATATTATTTTCCTGGAGGTATATGGGTGACTTAAAAAGTATTGCCCTTTTTGTTATTCACTAGCAATTAATGTGAACATGAAAAACTACAGTTTCAGTTCAAATTGCTTGTTTGAAATTGTATTAAAAACCAAGCTAAGAAAGGAGTTTTTTAGTAGCTTCAATACATCCTCAATTAGTGTTGTATGACAACATGGTTTGGGTATTTCTTATACAGAGGTTCATTAGCTTCACTGGGTTTAGGATCGGGTAAAATTTGCTGAATTAAATGTCCAGTTTTAGAGACATTTATTAATTTCCTGTTATTTTACATTCTGACTACAATTTCTGTGCCATAGTTTTAATTCATTTACATAGATTAGAAACTCTACAGCTTAGAACCTTTCAACTGCTTTGGGTCTGTTTTCTATTGGGCTAATGCACATTTATGCTTAAAGATGTTTCCTATTAAGTTGTAAAACTCATTGATAATTTTCAAACAGTCCAAGCCATAGGCTTCATTTCAGCATGAGTGATTTTTTTACCACTTAGATCAAAAAGATTCAACTCAAAATTATGTACAGTTATTCTAGAATAAGAAATATTTTCACATGTGTCTGTTCAGGAATACTTCTTCTGGAATGGCTGTTCATGAATAGCTAATTCAGATTGCCTTCATTTATTGATTGGTGATAAGAAATACAAAAGAGTAAAATTCAAAGAAACTTTTCACTCATCATTCTCTTGGGAGAAGAGACTTTATGGACTTTGCTAAATCATTATTTCTCAAGCAAGTTTGTATCAAAAAGAGTTTTATGGCTTAAACTCCCTATATGAGGTTATTAGAGGATTTTTTTCAAGTGTGCTAGAAGCTTTAAAATACTTTCTATTTAGTTAACCATTTAAATCTTATTATCAGAGAAATGCATAAATATGAATATGATAAAAATTACTATACCTCACAGATAAAGTAATTTTATAGCAATTTTAAAAGTTTAACTTACTTGATACAAGATTTGGGAATGTGTGTATAAAGTATGGAAATCTTTTTTGTTGAAAACTACTTACACCTGCTCTTTTTTAAGACAGAATTAAAAATAAACCTTTTCCTCTGAGTTCTCTTTAAATCTCTCTTCCTTCTGCTCTCCAACTTCTGATTCTACTGGGTTCTCTTTAGTCAAAACAGGACCTGATATAGCTAAGTCAAGCTAATTTCCACCATCTGTCTCACTAACTCAGTGGTTAAACAAGAAGCAGACTAAGCTGGATTTATACATGCTGTGCAACCACACAGGCAGAAGTCCTGAATTGAACAGGGATGTCTCCATGATAAAGTGCAACATTTGAAGCACTTTAAACCTCTTAATTTTCACATTTATGATATGGATCTAATACAAAGTGCTCCACAGTACTATAATTCCTCCCTTATTCCCTTCTTTCTTCGTGTTGTCATTGCGTTTCTTAGAGGACATCAGACCAAGGAAATTGAAAGCACAGACCACCTTTCAGCAGTCATTGCTGGAAGGTTGGGCAGTAGAATTAAAAGAACAAATGTTTAGCATTATGTACTGACCATGACATTCCAGACTCAAAATATCAGAAGCTTTGCTTAAACTAGTAGAAGTGGAAAACCATTAATTTAGTCTAGCTATCTGAAGAAAAAAAAAAATCAATATACCTATTAAAATACAACCTTAAATTTATATTTGAACTTCAAATTAGATAGAAATTTTTACAATATTTATTTGCAGTTCATAAAAAAATACACTACAATTTATATAAAACAATAATGTAATATATATATTTATATATAAAATTGTACAATGATGCTACACTATTGATAAATAGAAACTTATATTCATTAATTCCTCAAATGAGCATGAATGAGGTCTACTGGTTAGTTTAAAGGGAAAGATGCAGAACTGAGGGCTTACAATTACTGAGGGATGCTTTAGTCTCCTTAAATAAGTCTCTGTGCTTCAGACTCCCTTTTAAAAATTGATTCACTGTTTTTAGAGGCAGAAAAGCAAAAATGTAGAGTGCTGACAGATTAGACGATCCAAGAAGTATCTTTTCCATCTTTAAATCCTCACATTGCAAGTCACGAACAGAGGGCTAGATAAGAAGTGTTAAAATTCTCAGACTCTTTGCAGGCAGCAGAGTATGGTCACAACTGACTGGTATTGTAAACAGTAACTGAATGTGATTATCTGATATCTAAATATGTCACTGTGGATCCTCCACTAACTACTACACAGGGATCAAAGACATAAACAAGGTACTTTAAAGTATCTACTTTCGGATTCTGATGTATCTACTTTCGTATTCTGATGTTTCACCTGTTCCTACCATCGCAATGAATATGAATGTTTGCCATTAGCTATTATCCTGTAGCTCAGTCAGACCACCTTGACTTCTAATCCCAATCAATCTGGTGCACCAAACAGTGCCTAGATGTTTGCTTAGTGAAAATAGTTTCTGAAAGGACTTGTTCATTCAGCCTCTGTTTTAGAGTCTTTTATTAATTTTTAATCATTTAACTCTTGACTCTTCCACTGTTTGTTTAATCTTTCAAGCTTCAATATCCACCACAGACTCTAGACATTGTAAGTACACATTTCAGAAATAAAAATTTTCAGGGAGCAGGGGGAAAGGTGAAGGAGACAACAGGAAAGTTTTTACTTGCCTCTTGTTAAAAGTAGTATGAGAAGACTAAGGTTAGATCTTCAAGATCAGAAGCTTTAATTTTTTTTTATTTTTAAGTTGTTTATTGCCACTGTTTCTTGTTTTGGCTAGCTCAGTAATTGCTATTGAACTACTTTGTTTAAACTTTCCATGTTTTACACATAAAAGAGCATGAAATATGCAATTTTTGACTTAAGATAAATTTCTGCTCTTTGCATCTCATAAGAATAAATGAGATAACAAATATGCAATGTAGACAAACAAGTAATTGTCATCTTTGCTTTATTTTGTTCATGTGATATTTTCAGTACATAGCTAATGCTTCTGTTGTAGAGAAAATTATCCTTTTTCTCCTTTTACTTTTCAAAACTAAAGATGTAAATTAAAAGCTTTGGGAATTACAATTCAACATAGTAAAAATTATTTCAAATTGGGAAATCATTTTTCTTGAAAGAAAATATTTTATGTTAGTCCAATCATATAAAATACTTGTTTAAATATCAGCCAATTGCATAAACCTTTTCTAAAAATATTTTTATGAGGTGATTTGAGGATTCAGAAAATTATAAATTTTTGTGAGTTAGGTAGAAGCTTAGATATTTAGTCATTTCAGTGAAATAGTGATATTTTAGTGAATTTTAGAAGGATTTTTAGATTTTAAAATCATTCACTTGGCCTGAAAATTAACACTGAATATTAAAGGTGAAAAATCTTGTCTCCCAGTCCTGAAGGGTAAACAGAAGCCCAAAACAAGGGGAACAGAATGTGAAACATCAGAGCTGATTGGTTGAAGGTCTTAAAGCAAAGTTGAAATTTATGACAAAATGTTGAAGGGATGTATATTCATGAGGTAATTTCCATATGTATGAGAAAAAGGTATAAAAATAGGTGGCAAATCTGGGCAGGTGGTTTTAGCACCTGACAAGGTTGGGGACACTGCTGTTTCTCCTTCCTGGTTCTTGGGCCAAAATAAAAAAAAATTAAAAAATGAAGCAGTCATCTTACAGATTCAGCCTGACTGTCTAATTTTAGGTAGGTGTTGAAAAATTCATGTTGTCTCACATATGATCATTGTGTGTGACTGACTCAGGTCACTCATATTCTGCTAACTTTTGAATAAGTTCAGAGTTAGTTTAGTCCCTTGATTCAACTTTCAGATGGCACAAGAACATGAGTGGCACCTTTGAAATCATAGCGCATGCTGGCTTCTTTGTGTGACTGAACTTTTGTTTATCTGTTTGATGTTGTCCGCAGTCCCTGACCAGAGCAGTGCTCATCTTCAGTGAAAACACACACGAAGCAGCAGCCTTTGGAGAACTGCTGGACACAGCTGGACTGTCCAGCTACCTCCTTCAGAGTCCTTGCACTGGCTGTCTGTAATATATTTATGAAGCTTACCAGCAGCCAGTTTTCTGACTTAAAAAAAAAAAAAATGGAAAGGAAAATATCAAAACTTGTTCTTCTGAATTTTCATCATATAAATGTGGTACTGAATAGAGAAACCTGTTTGGGGTCAGGTAGAAAGTTTAGGAAGATATGGCAATAGTAATGAGGAGAAGGAGAAAGAGGATGATGAAAATATTGGTGTAGGTCCATCTCGTGAGCATGCTAGTTTCTAGACTTACCTTGCATTCTGGAACAGTGCTTGATTTTGTCCATCAGAAAGGTATGTAGATGTATTTCCCAGTTACAAAAAAAGTTAATCTTTCTGCTTATAGGTACTATGGTGAAGTGCAGAAAATACTCCCACTAAACATGTCCTTCAATGCACAACTTTACTGCCTCAAATCTCAGTAATCAGATAGTCTCACTACAGCATCCATACTACATACATTCCTGGATTTCTAGATATGAAGGTGGAGAGTTTGTTTTGTGTTTACAAAATTAAGGACATTTATCTGGTGAAACAGAATTTTGTAAGGAAGAAAATTAAAAATATTAGGCTTATCAACAGTCTTTGGAATTGTTTTGAACTCTGTTATGAGAAAAAAAGATGATGCTGATAACCTGGTAAGGTGGCTACACCATATTTTCTAAGGCTCTGTGCTATGTGAGAAGTTAATCAAACACGTTTTTATGCTAATGAAAACCAGCCCCTTGACTAGTTTGGAATGTTTGGAGGCAAGGAGAAGAACTTAGAAATATGCCAAGAGTTTATATTTACAAGAGGAAACATAAAGTTTTCAGTTAACATATAGGTAGTTATTACAGACAATTGAATGGCAACTTGAATGTCAAGATTTTGTTTGAGCCTTAGGCAATATCTGGCAGTACAATAAAGATTCAAATTCTGATATTTCTTTGCAATATGGGAGTATGGTACTGCAACATTTCTGTTCTTACTAATGTATAATGCTAATTCCCAAATGCACATAGTGTGCCCTTGAGAGTATTACTATATTAGAATTCACCACAGAACAAATACTTTTCTTTGGTTTATATTTGCTTCCCCGTAAAAGCATGTCTTGCCCAGTAATCTGTATATACCTAGTCCTAAAAATATTTTGCAGTAAATAATTATGCTTTCTCAATAATTTATAATTTGACTGAAGAAATTGTCTGTCAGAACAGCAAATATAGCTGTAAATTCTAAGTCAGAAGTTAATCTGCAGGTATGTAGAGATATTCCAAAAACCTGCACATTTTCTTGGAGAATTTCCTAGTACTCTTGCTTAACTATTCCTACAGTATGACTTCTGTACTCAAATTGGTAGTAAATCAGAAAAACAGAATTCTTTGTTGAATTGTTCTGTCAACATAAAACCAAATCCGGTGCCATTTCAGCTGCTGTTTCATGTTATCAGTGAAGAAAAAAAGTTATGTCTCTGCCTTGCACAAATACTCCAGTTATCTTCACAAAAATCTAAGCAAACAAAACATAGAATAAGTGACATACAAGAGCAATACTCTTTCTGTGGGGATGAAAACCAAGAAAACTGAAGAGAGCATAACACTTTCTACTCCAAAATTTTTATAATAATAATTGATAAAAGAGTGAGGATTATTTTTATTAGTAACTATTTTCTCTACCCCTTGCAATATAAAATGCTAATACATTTTTATGTCCCTTAGAGAAAACAAAACAATATATTTTTCCAAACTAATCTATCTGGAGTCCTCACTTCTCTAGATAATTTTCTGCTAAGCATAAACCAAAAGGTTTTTCTTTTTAAATACAAGAAAATTGGGATGGTTTGCTGATCTCTGATAGCTTCCAAACAAATACCATCCTTGACCAGGAGCTCGGGCAGTTGCAAGCATTTTCTTCCTCTTCTCTTTGATCCAGACAATAAGAAGTCAGTTTTCACTCCTCTCAGATTTTTGTGCTTGCCATCTGCATGCTCAGAGGTATCCATCTGAATGATCTGTTTGTTCTGTTTTGGCTCTGTTCAGTTGCCATGCACTGGCAGTGTGTTTGATCAAAGACTCATCTTCGCTGTTCTGGTAGTGATTTTGTTCCTCTGGCTGATACTGATGCTCACATCTCTATGGAGTTCATCAGGTTTAGTAGAGTTTCACATGTAAATGAAACCAGAAACCTTTAAGAGGTATGAAGGGTTTTGTTTTTGGTTTTTTTTGTTTGTTTTATTCATTCTGCTTTATTTGCTTTCTGAATACATTTTTTGCATCAGAAAAAATACAAAAAAACCCTTCAAAAATGTGTCTGCAAAAGTCACTACCTTGACTTTTCTCCATCCTGTATTTTGTGAAAATGTTAACTCATTTTTAACTTGAGATGAAAAGCAGAAGACTATTGTGAAATAAAAAGCAAATCTATTTATTTATTCACTAGTCAAACCCTCTAAAAACAGTATGGAGCATCAGTTGTGCAGGCTACGAAAACCCAAAGACTGCTGTGACATTTATACAGGAAGGGAAAAATCTGTCCTTTAGAAAGCATGTGTCCTACAACTTCTAGTAGAGAAAAGACCCTGCAAAAACCTAAGCTCATTCTCTCTTTGCAAAAACTAAATTCTCAAAACAATTTTTCTTGTTCACTCATTAAATAAAATCTGTCATATCTGTAATTTATCAGAGAAGGAGAAACAGTAAATTTGTATTTTCTTCAAGAGCAGAAATAACACAGTTAATTCTAAGAAGAAAGAACAAGCAGAAGTTTAACAAGGAGGTGATGTTAGATACTGTATTTCATATAGCAGAGAATGAGCAGGAAGGGAAGGAAGCTAAAACACTTTTAACATTCATGCACATGACCACAAAAGAAAGTTAAGATTTTTGCAGGGTCTTTTAAATTAAATATTTTTAAATTAAAGCTGGGTGCTTCTCAGTATTATTAAAGAAATCTGAGGGCTGAAGATATTTTTGAAATGTCATGGTCAGAATTTAGCCTGTAAAAAAGAGCAGTTATACACTTTCTCCTGTAGTAATTGTACCCAAAGCAATTGCTGCCATATATAATTTGCTGAAGCTCAGAGTGTCAGAAACTGTTCAGAAATTGTTTGTTGAAATCTTCAATGAAATCTTAGCTCTTTCTGAACAGGAATAAAGTTCCTCACCACACAAAAGTGCAATGACCTGGATGAAAAGGCAAATTATTTGACTTAAAAATGTTTGGTCCCTAAGGACAAAGATGTTCTCATACATTTTTTGCTTTTTTTAAATATTAATCTCTTGAGGTCTCTGACTTTTCTAAATGATTTAATGGGTGTGAGCATCAGAACTGGACAACTCTAATTCTTCATGCTGTCAGTAATGTTCAGAGGTTCACAGGTTATTCTGAGTTGGAAGGAACCCACAAAGATCATCTAGTCCAACTCTCAAGTGAATGCCCACCTAGGGAGCACACCCACAAACCTGGAGCCATGGGCAACACACTCCATCCCTCTGAGCCTCCCATCCCATTATCTAGACCATGTCCAGAGTTCCTCATCCAGTCTTTTCTTAAACACCTCCAGGGATGCTGAATCCACCAGCTCCCCGGGCAGACTAGCCCACTGAGAGATCACTGTCTCTGTGAAAAACATCTTCCTAACATCCAGTCTAAACCTCCCCTGGTGTAGCTTGAGGCCATGCCCTCTTGTTTTGGTGCTGGCAGCCAGACAGAGGAGATTCACATCCACCTGACTGCAACCTCCTTTCAGGTAGTTGTAAACAGCAATCAGGTCGCCTCTGAACCTCCTCTTCTCCAGGCTGAACAACCCAATTTCCTGCAGCCACTCCCCGTAGGGCTTGTTCTCAAGTCCTTTCGCCATCCTTGTCGCCCTTCTCTGGACCCTCTCAAGCAGCTCAACATCTTTCTTAAACTGAGAAGATCAGAACTGGACACAGCACTCAAGATGTGGTCTGAACAGTGCCGAGTACAGGGGAAGTATAACTCCCCTAGTCCTACTGACCACACTGTTCCTGATACAGGCCAGGATGCAACTGGCCCTCTTAGTCACCTGGTCACACTATTGGCTCATATTAAATTTTCTGTCAATCGTTACTCCTAAATACTTCTCCATTTCACCACTATCCAGCCACTCATCCCCCGTCGATAGAGATGCATGGGGCTGCTGTGCCCAAAGTGAAGAACCCACCATTTGGACATGTTAAATCTCATATTATTAGAATCTGCCCATTTCTCTAGCCTATCGAGATCCCTCTGAAGAGCCCTTCTACCATCTGGTAGTTCAACATTTGCCCGCATCTTGGTATCATCTACAAATGTGCTGATGATGGACTCAATTCCTGACTACGTCATCAATAAAGATATTAAACAGT
>WEKX01018798.1:0-18440 GCA_013390025.1 Pitta sordida
AAAAGTCTTTTATTGGATGGCTGTATTTGTATGCTTGGCAACAGAAGAATAGATAAGTTACTGGCAAGCACAGAATGTACACCTGGATAAAGGGATTTAATAGAATCAACAAACTACTACTTAGAGCACTTCCCGGTGTTTTTAAACACTCTACAGACTCACAAAATGCCACATTAGGTTAATTCTGTTCATGGTGGCTTTTTATTTATGCTTAGAGAAATCTTCGTGTCACTAATTTGCAGTAACAGTACGGATTGTTGCACACACTTGTCTCCTAAACATTGGCATATTTCTTACCCCAGGCTCATATTTCCTAATAACTCATTATCAAGTCACATTTGGAAAAGGGAGTGCTGAATTACTTAGCTGAAATGCAGTCATAGGTTTGGCCTTACTCGTGACCTTCACCAAATAATAAGAGGCAGCTGCATACATCTTGTGCATGACAGGAGTGTTAATCTCTGTTCCCCTATAATACACTCATGTAATTGATGGTGAAATGCAAAGGGGCGTATTGTCCCTTCCTTGCACACTACACCATCACTCTGATCACCCTCTGCAGTGAGTTAGATGGTATGGATTTTTTCTTATCCTTGCAGCTAAAACACTTGTGTAGCTAAAATAGGTCCTAACAAGGAGCTCCGAAAACTGCCCAAGAATCAGAAAACTTTGCTTTTCGCTTATTCTTCAGGCCATGCCTTGTATAGTAGTGGCAAGTTCATGCAGTTTCAGGTAACCCTTTCAGAAGTCTGGTTAGCTCTGGCTGCGCCATCTGTAAGGATGGAAATGCTCAAAAGCAGATCTGATAAAACCTGGAATTCAGAGTATTTGGGCTTAAAAGAAAACCGGAATGAAAAGGCCACGTTGAAGCTTCCCGCCAAAGAAACATTGGATTTGTCAAGGTTTTGCTTTATGGCAAAACTTGTGTTTGGTGGTCATCGTAAAATACATGATATTGGTAGTAATGCTTTTAAATTACAATACTAGTCACTAAACAGACAGTCTCTAGTTAAAAAAACCCCAACCAACAAACCACCCTTGTGAGTCTCTAAATTTAGGTGTGGTGTCTTTGAACTGGGAGCACAGTCTTGCTCATCAGAACATTTAAGAAAGAAACACAAGGATTATGATAAATCCTGTAATGCAAAATGGCCTTAGGTACTCAGGACACAGGCTGCGTGTCAGGCTCTTGGTTTGAGTAAGAGATTAGGCTGGACAATCCAACCCTCAGTAGACAGGGCTGGGCTGAGAGTTATTTCATGATCTCTGACTGAGTTTATTCCTCTGTAGCTCTTGCAAAGATTTTTAATCTGATCACAACAGCAGATTTTATGAAGCCAAGAAGCTTGGCATTGGTGAACAGAGTACCCAGCTGTACAGCCCAGCCTCTGGAGAGAGATTGACTTTCTGCTGAAATATGTTGTTCTCCTGCTCTCTTCTGCTTTCCTGCCTGTAGCCTTCTGCATCTTCTAATTCTTCACTAAGCTAATGTTATTTAATGGGGAGCTGAATTGTGCAGCTGGTGTGCCTCTGAGAATTCTGAAATTAAAGTTTCATCAAGCCAGAGTATCTCCAGACACTGAAGCCTTCGGTCTTTTCCATTCAAATGCATGTGGCAATGATGGAACCCCAAGTGATCATTAGTGAGCTGCTAACTTAATAGCAATTCCCTGAAGAAATTATGTAATGAAATCAAAACCTTTCAATACTGAGCCATTAGTTTTGTTGGGGGGAAACCTCACTGGTTTTAAAGCTAAAAGATAAATCTTATTATAAATCTGTTTTCATTTCTTATAAGGAATTACCAGGATACTTCTGATAAGGATCATACGTTTGGAGTTCCTTGATATTGTTGTAGTGCCACTCTTCAACAAGATTGGAGGTTTGTTTTGGTGAATTGCAGTGGATTCTAATGGAAATGATCCAGGGAAGCATGAGACAGATTATGTCCTTGGCATTCAATGTGCTGAAGTATCAAAACTTTGGTTATATCATAGATTAATCATCTGTGGTCTTTGCTATTGGAGGTGGGGGGAAAGATGTTATGTTCCTGCTCTGCAAATAGTTTCTTGGCTGATACGGAACTGATGTAATTGAAGCAGCGTCTCACCCGCTTTGTCATTCCTTGAGTGCTTTGCAGGCTCCAGATTACCAGGAACAATTTTTTAGTATGTAAATGACCATTGCAAGGAGGGCAAATAATTTTTTCCCCCTAGTCTGAAACAGGGCTGACTGAAATTTGAAGGGAGTTTGAGATTAGGTAAGAAATACGAGGCTAGTTTAGCATGGAAATGGATCAGAAACCCGATAATCTTCCCACTATGAATGAGTAGGATAGGACAGAATTTGTATTAGGGTACCTTGCAGCTCTTAAGTTCTTTCATTATCTTTAGTGAGTTAAGTGGCTAAATAAAGGAGTGCTCTGGCCATAGGTTGAAAATATGAATACGATCATATGTAGAGATGTTTGCTTGCACTTGACTCACTCTGTGGCACAAAATGTATGTGCTGTAGGAAAGCATATTTCTTTTTTTATCAAGACCAAGAATTGCCATCAGTCTGTTTAAGAATAAACCCATTATTAGATCTGTGATCTGAAAGGAAAAATGGTTCATTTGAAAAAACACTGGCTGCATTTTGATTATTAAGCATTCTGAAAAAAAAATGTTTTGAAATGTCTACTTATATAGTAGTTTAGCTCTGGAATGAGCAACTCCAGTAGTTGATGTATTGGCAGAGACACACCTACTAAATGAGTTCTAAATTATTCACTGATAACCAGCAGCTATCACATGTGAGATTCATCCCTTTTCTCTTGTACAAGGCTGTAGATGGTCATTATCAACTCTTCTTGGAGGTAAGTATTGCTTTTTGATGATGAGGGAAGAAATTGCTTTTTAATCTTGTACTTTATTTGAGGAATTTCTATTTCCTTAACTATGACAGAATTTCTGTCTTCTATAAACTGGTCACTTGCAAAAGGGAAACAAGATTTCAAGTTGTACCCTTTTCTTTTTACATAAGTCTTTTATCTTCTTTTCCCTGCCCGATTTATGTTTTAGCTCACAGAAATGAGGTCTTGTCCAGTGAAGGGATACTCTGAGTTGACCAAATAGCAGGAGACACTTTCATTCTAGTGACAGAGAGCAACAAATAGATGTGTCTTCCCTAATTCCAGCTTTACAATTACAATGAGAAAGAGGTAGGAAAAAGATGCTGCGTCTGTTAGAGACAGTTTGGTTCCAAAAAGAGGTTAAAAAGAGACAGCTGAGTGTTGTGAATAATGTGAGGCTTTCTCCCCTTTGATGTGTTCCATTGTGGCCTGTTTTCCCCGTCATTCCTTTTCTCCCATGGGAAGGGACTGGAAGGTGAGACAAGTTGGACTCGGACATGTTTTTACATGGTAACTGTCAGCACTGTCCCGGCACAGGGGGTGTGCAGGGGTCAGATGCAGCCTTGCCTAAGCTATACAGAAAATTCCACATAGGCAAGTGTCTTGATTTTAGTTTTTGTTTTGGATGTGTGGATATGATTGGTCAAATGCAGTGGCCGAAGGTTAGTAATCCATTGGAATGATTCTCTCCAACCGTCTTGCTCTTTAAAGTTCTCGTGACAGATGAGAAATGTGCTACTCCTTCTCTCGTAACCAGATCACTGCTAGGATGTGTCTGGAATAATTGTGTAATGCGTATTTCTTTTCCATTTAAATAAGCTTAAAAATGTTACTGAGCTACTAATATTTTTTTGAGTCTGGAAGTAGTGGTGGCATAATTTTGGATCTTTTCAGGATAGTGTGCATAGTGTACTGCTTTTGAAACAAGTTATGAAAGAACATTGGAGGTTTCAATACATGATGTGTTCGACATGGGTTTAGTGAATCAGATAAGAGATGCTTGTGACTGTCTCTGCTTGCAGAGAACAAACCAGCTGGTATTTATTTGGGAAGGATTCAGAGAACACCCTCTTGCTAATGATCTATTGCATGATGTGGCATCTGGTAAACATATATTGTCATCTTTATGGTGAAAATCACCACAAATCACTAAAGAATCATTCAACTTTCTAAAATGCAGTAATTATGGTAAAAATTGTTCTTATTAGAAATATGACTGAGTAAAGCAACCCAAGATCTCCTGGTACAATCTGTTAGCACAGACAATAACAAATGCTGATTCCAGAGGTAGTTTCCCTCTTCAGCAAGCAGGTGGCTGTGGTTAATAGAATTTATTTTCTGTGTTGCACATGGTAGTATACAGTGGAGTTAATTTTTAAAGGAATCTTGTAATTTAAGGTATTTTATTGATCCCTTCACAGAAGAACTGAGCATCTGGGGCCATGTTGACTTAATTATATTTTCTGAGTGAGAATTTTTATGGTGAAAGTTATTTTTCACTTTCAAAACTGTGTATGCCCTTGAATGTGTAATGACCATGATATCACGCTCCTTTTGAACCTTCTTGAGAATAAAATTCCAAATGTAGCCTGGATTTTCTCAGTGTCTTGCCTGCATTGGGACAGTTTCCCTTGATTATTTTGCAGTTGGTCAGATATTAAAAATTAACATTGAACTGTAGTATTAACTTGTTATTTCATACAATTGATTAGGAGTCAGAAAAATATTATTCTTAAGATGTGGTATTCAGTGTGATACTCAGATGGCAGCAGATAAAATTTTGAAGTTCTTCAATATATAACTGCAGTATATTTTTGATGGGTAATCACTTAAGATTATACATTGGGTTTAAAAAACCCAAGTTATTGAATCAAAACTTCAAGTGGAAGACTCATTACAAGAGAAATGAAGGCTCTGAAACAGATGGGACTAGATTTATTCCTTCACTGAAATGAGTAAGTTCAGGCAATAACATTTGGAGATGGAATCTCTAAGACCCATTTCAATTGTCAGGATCTTCTTGTTAGATCCTTCACTTCAGTTTGGTGTCAATTTTCTCTTTTAGTGAACTTCTGAGGCAGCAGAAAGCGATTTCAAGATGGATAGATGCGAGGTCTGATTTGGAAAAGGCCAGATATCTCTCTCTCCCTCTTTCTATATTTGCACAATAACTGTCTTTCACATGCTTGTCACCTCTTAAAGTTTATATCACTTGTTGCAAAGGTTGTCATAGTGGTTTATTTTCCATCGTAACTATTCACTGTGTAAAGCATTTCTTTGAGCATTCCCTTTGAAGATGACCTTTCCTTAGCTTAAGTTCATGCCCTTTGTTGTTATATTTGACACAAGCTTCTATGGCCTCATAAACTATACCTTCTGTTCTTTTATGAGATTCTTGTGTAACTTAGCAAGATTTGCTGTTAATTTATTTTTCTGAAGTCTAGACCTCTTTCGTCTAAGGGGTTTTTATTTTCCCAGCTCTTCCAGTACCTGCATGATTGAGTAATATCTTTGCATCTTTATTTTTTACATTCTTCTCATAAAGCAGTGATTGGAAATGTGAGCCTTGTTCCACATCTGCTTTCAGTCTCATATAAATATATGTGCAATAGATGAGGTTGCTCTGACTAACAATATGTTCATGCATTAAACCATTCAAAATTGTATAAATAAGTTGTATTTGTTGCATTTGAACCCGCAGTAATATAGGATTAAATGGGGTTTATTTGGTTTTTTGTGAGCTTTTACTCACAAAATGGTTCTCTATAATTGGTAGCTGAAGAAATAACCCCATTTTTGGGTATAATCTGCACTAGAGCAAGTCAGTTATAGACCTAAAGCAATCTAGGTTTTTTATCAACTGAATTGCTGTATGAGATCGTCTCCCTGCTTTAAAAGTATCTGCCGAGAATGGTAATTTGTCAAGATAAATCTGTGATTTGTTTAAGCTGTTTTGAGTTCTGTAGGAATGAATTTGCCATTGGAAGAGAATAACAAAAGTCTTCACATTCTTTGTTTAGAACTGTTGCTAGACATCTTGTTAAGTACATTAAATTGTGGTTTGTATTTGAGGGCCCAGTTAGGACACTGTCCTATAGTAATGCACAGGAGAGATGGATATATGTGTGTATTTGTAGGAACTAGATGTTTTGTCCATTGTTCCTTTATGGTTAATACTTGCTATAATATCCCAGTTGTTTGTCCAATTACTGGAGAGCGCTTCCTTCTTTTGACTCTCATGGCTATTTTTTAATAAAATATTTTTTATTTTTATTTTATTTTTTCATTGTATTATAAGCTGCCTTACAAAGGTTGTCATCTTTGCTGTACGCTAAAAAATGGTTTGATATATGAAATATAGATGTCATGTAGGACGATGGTCATCTGGCACTCGGGTTACTTGAGCACTTACCTTTTGATAATACTGTTACCACTTACCCAGCATTTGTGAGTTGGGGTCTATCTTCTATGCCTTACTTTATTGCTCCTTTTATGTACCTCAATTCTCTTTGTATCTCTAACTTCCTTGTTTGTCTTCTGAAATCAACTCAAACTATGAAATTGCCTTTGTTTTGTGTTTTGCTGCAAGGCTCATTGCAAGTATCTGTTGATTTCTTTTGCCTTCCTGTAAGGGAAGGGACAAATTTAATAATTATCACATAAAATTCAGTTTTGTACTGCACAGTACGATGGTTTCCTTAGAAAGCCTGTTTTCTATCGGCAGCGTTGATTAGATAATCATATTTTCTTTAGAATTCTGTAATATTTAAAATTAACTGCATGGGAGGATTATGAACTTTAGTATAAATTGTTTTGTATCTTTTCATGGAACAGTGTTGTAGTGTTTGTGACACATGGTGCTTTTTGTTGGTATTATTATTAATAATCCAGTATTATTAAATACTGTAGGAGAGTGGTGGGTTGATCCTGTCTGGGTGTCAGATGCACACCAAGGGTCCTCCATCACTTCCTCTGCTCACCTGGACAGGGGAGAGAAAATCCAATGAAAAGCTGAGGGAGTGTGTGGAGAGATCACTCACCAATTAGTTCCATTTATTATCAATCAAATCAGAGTAGAGTACTGAGAAATAAAACCCAGTCTTATATTTTTCAGCACAACGTAAGTTAATTCTTCTTGCATTTTAGCAAGGAGACCTCCTATTTTAAAATATTATTTCTTCTTTTTAGTTACAGGGAATTTCTCATGCCCCGTCAGTAGCCAGCCCTGTGCATCAGCATTACTTGCGAGCTTACTGTCACTACATCTTTTCTTAAATTGTAAAAAATATTATTCTTTTTTAACTTTAATAATATTTCACTCTTTTTATCCCAAGTGCACTTTGGAAGAACTTAAATACACTCCATGTGATCCCTCTCAATTTTGCAAAGCATCAGGTCAGTGGTACAGGCACCAAGAATGTACGAGTACTGTTACTAGCACACCTTGAGGATTGAACCATGGAGTGGGTTTGTAATTACGTGGGGCTGGGTTTTACTTGGCTGGTTTGAGCCAGCACTATCTGTCTAACCTTGGCCTTGAGAAAGAGGCTTTATTTCAGTGTCCATTGCTTGTCTATATCATTATATCCGAGTTCTCTGCCATCCATGAGCATGAAATTAAACATAGTATTAATTACACAGATATATCTGAAAGGGAGTCATAATGAAATCCACTTTAGTACAGTGGTAAGCGTCCCCACCTGGCGTGTGAGAGACCTGGGTTCAATTCCCAACAGGGAGGCAGTGTTAAGAGTTGGACTCGATGATCCTTGTGGGTCCCTTCCAACTCAGAATATTCTGTGAAATCTGTGAAATAATGTCTTCTGGTGTTGCGGGGTTTTTTCAGTGCAACAGTGAATTCCATGTTGCTGTCATTTCCTAATTCTGCAGAGTCAAGGGATGTTACCAAGATGTGCTGTGGTGAAAAAGCAGCAGTGCGTAGGAGTTAGGATTTACTTCTTTATGAGAATAATATAAACAAATATCTAAGATATAATGCCTGTCTGAAATAATACAGTAGATTAAAGGGTTCTTTCACAAGATGAAGAAGAAAATCCTGACTCAAAAAGATTATTTGCTCATACAGATACATCAACACACCCAAAGGTTAGTTCTCAGGTCTCGCCTTCATTCGTGACATGTATTTGGGCTGCTGGGCACAGTAAAATCCAGTGCAGATTCTGCTGTACAGGGATGAGTAAGACATTCTTGTCATAAAGGTGTCGGAGGGAGAGAATAAAAGGTCATAGGAGAAGTATCCCTAAGACTCTGTTGTTGGTTTTCCAGTATATAATAATCTTCTCTGACTTGGACTAAAGCTTCTTAGTTTTGTCTTCTGAAAACAAAAATGCTTTCAAAACATGCTAATGTTGACAAATTTTCACTTTCTGAGTCTAATACCATACTTACCTGAGCTCTAGTATCTCAGTCATGGATCATTTTTCTGCAGTTGGTCACAAATATTTGGCAGCACCTTTCTGGGGTGCTGAATAGTGCTTGGAATATGAACAGACTTTGAATACAAAATATTAATAAACCAGAAACATGTAGTTCCAAGACAAGCAGATTTTAAAAATTGCATTATGTATACTTAATGCCTAACTGACCTTTTCTGCTGTTTCTTAAATCTCTTAAAAATTCATCTAATTTCAAAGCCACAGTATTAACCCATTTATATGTAAATTGCCCTTAATTCATGCATTGATTTGAAAGACTAATCCAAAAGATCCTTTACCACAGGTGACCTTTTTGACACTGTACTTCTGGGAAGACTGTAAAGTGGTTTCTTACGACCTCACATCCACCTGTAGCATAAAACATATGCCTACTTCAGTCTGTGTAAAGCAATCATGAGAAACTGGGTTTCAGCCAGCAGTGAATTATTAACACTGTAGCTGTCTTGGTTACAGTCCTAGTCAAAATAAGTCCTATTTAAACACATGATTTTTTTTTTTCTGTTGGTGTTCTGGAATATTTTACATGTTAAACATAGTTAAGGCATTCACTGATTATGCCCCTTAAATAATAAATAGTAATATAATCTGGCTTTTAATGATTTCCAGAGATTGTAGATTTCAAGAAACATTCAGCACTTATTATTTGTCAAAATTTCCTTCTCCACAAGGGCTACTAGAACAGATATGCTAAAGCTGACTTCAAAACCCTCCCCTTCGCAGAAGACAGTATACAAAAAGGAAATTAAGTGTTAGGATTTATAAATATATGTTTTCATCTATTCGTGCTCCAGAAAGTGACTCTTGATGTACACCTGCTGCAGAGTACATTTCACTGCAGAGTGAAGGCTCACGTGGCTTGATGGGCAGTCTATTATTTACTCTTTTCTCATTGTGACAGCTTTTTACTGGGAGGCTCCATAATAATCCTACTGAATCACTGCAGGTTTTTAAAAATAATATGTAATGTTGAAGAAAATTAAATGCTATATTTGCTTCTGATTGCTTTTTAAAAAAAATATTTACTTTTTTGATCAACTAAAGAGCTTCAGAAGAGAAATGGTACAAAGATCTAATATTAAACGTTGTTGCCCAATTGCATCATCATTGATAAACCAAGAAATGATCTGGTCTTTTCAAAATCCATTTTAGTTGAAATGTGATCAATTTTTTGGACTCGTAAAAAACAAAATCTGCCTTTTAAAATGCATTTAGGCACTGAAATAAGCCAGACAGTGTATTT
The DNA here is from genome assembly GCA_013390025.1 of Pitta sordida. NCBI lineage: Eukaryota > Metazoa > Chordata > Aves > Passeriformes > Pittidae > Pitta > Pitta sordida. Next base: position 9,590 of record WEKX01018798.1, read on the forward strand.
TTATATTATTACTGTACAGTAAGTGAAGATTACTTGTGTTGCATGCTTCCTATGAGAAGACATAAAATACTTTAACACAGTTACAATAAGGGAATTATGCTTTGCCAAGGTACATCCTGTCGTGGAAAAATGCAGTAACTGAAACCAAAAAGTGTGATGATAATGGGATCCAAATTAGCCTGTGTCTACAATTATCACATACTTACTCCATCTCATCAGGATAAATAAATACTAATGGTCTTTTTTGGGGGACAAGTCTGTCTGCTTTCTGTTGATAGAGGAGATTTTTAAAGAAGAATTGGAACTAGATGACGTCTGAAGGAGTGTATTATCCTATGCTGTTAACCTACACACAAAGCATCCCCAAATCCTCCTACATACCATTGTTTGCAGAATAAGATAGACTTTTAAAAAGAAAAATAATAAAATCCCCCCAAAGAAGTGGCTGCTGTAAACAAGAGCATTTCCTGACAGACGTTCTTAGTAATTAAACTCTCTGCTTACCTGCTATTTTAGCTGTAAGTTGTTTATTTTATCTCAACTTGGCTTGTAGAGATTTGCTGCCATTAATAAGCTCTGCACAGCTACTGGTTGTAGTGTTTGTTTTCCCTTTTGACATATTGATCAAGCATTTAGTTACCATGTTAAATAGTGTTGTCTTGGCATATAAGGATCAAAAGAGCTTTTATTTAATATAAATAAACGTGCAGGAACACTGGCAGAACTTATTTGCTGAAAAAAGTAATTGGCCTTGGGATGAGAGTTGGAAAGTTTGGTGGAATGAGCAGAGACATGTTGAAAATGTTTGGCTTTAAAAAACCAAAACCAACAAAACATGATAACTGTGGTAAAGAGTGGGGCATTATTTCCATGTTACAGAATTGGTCAGCTGCTTTGTGGGTTGAAAGGAAAGAGGTATTTCAACGTGTCTTACACTGGTGTAAATACAGACATAAATTTATGTTTGTAGTTGTTTATGCACATGGGCTTATTATCCAAAGAACAAAATGCATGATGGATGGGTGGTATTTGGGAGACTGTGGTTCTGAAAGTTGTGTCCATTTTCCTCCTGGCTCTGGACTGTTGAACTTATACAAAAAGTGATGGGTAGCTGTGCAGAGAGGACTTCAGCTGTTTTAAATGGAAAGGGCTCAGCTTCATGTTTGGTCTAAGTGTTGTGCATATAAATACTTGTCTTATAGTTACTGTGTGCTGAGTGTATAAAATTAACATATTTTTTTCTGTTACTATTTCATCAGTATTTCTCTTAAAGTATAAAGATGTGTTCTAGTGTAAAGTGGGAAGTGATGCTGCACTAAGTATTACTTTAAATGGAGGTGAAAATTTGCTGGAGCTTCCAGTGTCCATGTTATGGACTCCTGGCATCCCTAGGCAGTCCTTGACTGTTGCTGAATGTCTGTTCACCACACAGGTTTGCTTTCAGCAAAGCCTCTGTTACAGCATGTGGCGTTTAATGGGGTGGGACTTATGACTTTATGGAAGTCAGTTCCTGAGAGGTGAATTTATGTACAAACTTGGGAGGATCAGGGAGATTGATAATGATCTATTCACAGGGTACCTGTCAGGAAGAACAGGACGGCAGCACCAGGGATAAATGAAGATATTGGCTCAGCAACATCATGCATAAATCCAATTCACAGAGCGACAGCAAAAATGAAATGACAGAAAAGATTTATATTGATCAAAAGAAATACTAGCCTAGGGCTAAAGGAACAAAAGGATTAACAAAAGGTGATGCAACTGGCATTCGATATCTAAATTCTGACATGATTCAGTGGCAGCCCCTTGGAAAACCTGTGAATTCACATGCCGGGGAGGGGCAGTGTTGGATGGCTATATTAGTGCTGAAGTATTCTTCCACATAAAAGGAGCAAGGAGATAGAGACATGTGAGATTATGTATTGAGCTCTTTTACAGTTTTTCTTAGATGCTGTGATGATATCCCCCAATGTCACAAGTTGAGGAAGGGCTGCATTAATTTGAGTGCCACAGAGGCAGCTGCCTGTGACTGAGTGGGGTGTTTGCAGGATGGTGTGACGTACTGCCCACCCCCCAGAGAACCCGACTGGCCTTCATAAAGGATGTTCCAGTTCACCAGGCTTTAATGTGCCGTGTTAGTGTGCTTGTGTTTTATGAGTTACACGTGTTATAAGGAGAATTGGGGCCCCTTCTGTAAAGACAGATAGATGGCCGTTATTCCCTACTGTAATACTCATGGCTGGAGTAGTACCTTATTTACAGTAATGATATACCACTCAAGCCGGAAATTTAATTTTCCTCTTGGAGGAGAGGGGTGGTTGCTTCCTGTTGCATCAGCTGGACATTCAGTGGTCTGGTGTCTGGGTGTACATGTCAGCTGCTCAGTGATGGGTCACTGCTCTCTCTGGGCATCTAGTAAATGGAGTAGTACTGTGTTCCCTGGAAGCTTCTGCAATAAAGGGCTTAAGACTCTATGAAACACTGTCTGACTTGTGCTGTGTCTCAAAGGAGCAGCAGCAGTGAGTGAGTGTATCAAAGATAAGGGTTAGTCTAGGCTTGCTTATGTAACAGCACTGACAGGGCTGTTCATCTGCAGCTCACCTCCCTGAGTTCAGCTGTCACTGGGAGATGGCGCACATCAAAATGGGGGTGAGAAGATGGACACGTGTGTTTGAAGTACTCTTATCTTGCTCCAAGGATACTCTGAAGGGGTTGTCGGGATGTATAAATCAGCAAATCCATGGAAACTGAGATTTGCCTCTAAGCTTCTATTGCATTGGTATTTATGTCGTTTTTAATTATTCTTTTGGGATACTCTGGTTGATATGGAGAGCAGCTTAGATTTTTGCTTGGAATTTTCAAAGAAGAAAAAAACCTATTCCAACAAGAATTTGGTGGTTTCTGAGAACTGAACTCCATCACTTTCTAAATCGCTTTTGATAGCAGTAAATGAATGAAACCATGATAGTATTGCCTGAAGAGATCTCTTGCAGAAGGGAAGTCTCTCAAGATATTAATGATCTTTAAAATTCCTTCCAGCCCAAATCATTATATGATTCTGTGACCTCTGTGTCTTCAGTACCAGTTTTTTTGCATATCAGGCAAATGCAGTAAGAGATGGTAATGTGGAGAGGAGCTGACCAACAACTTCTTGAGTCCTGTACAAAAACTGTATTTCCAAGTTAAGAGTTGATGTAATGGTCGTGGATGGATCTTAAGGCTTTCTGAACATAGTCTGAAAACATGATAAGCTTTGACTCTGAAATTTTGTTGAGAAAAGCTACTTCATGCATAAAAATATTCAGCAAAGAACCCACAAAATGTTGTATTTCTAATTTACGAGAAATAGGCTGAGAACCTTTATACCTTGCGTTTGTTTTCCCATTTGAATTTTGATACTAGAGCAATTGCATTGTTTTTTTGATGAAGTCCAATTTGGATCTTCTTTTATTGTTCCTCAGAAACTTTATTTTTGTGACAAGTGGAACCGATTTTCAAGATGCTTAATTTTTTTGCCTCTTGATATAATGGATAATCCAAACACCATGCAATATTGGGAGAACATTTTTAGTCTTCTGCAAATAGCATTTCCTCGTGTGAAGTCTGCAAAGCAAATTGTTTTGCTTGTCCAATTTGTCTTGTGTAATATGCAGTTAAACTGAAGTTTAAGGGTCACTTGTTCTTCCCATCTTCTGCCTATTTTATAGGTTTGATATAGTAGCTAGTTTTGGGATAATTGTCAGTATGTGTAGTGCTTTAACCATGAGGCATATCCTTGTCTGATATTTATTTTTTGTTCTATAGAAGAAACAAAATGCAATTTGCTGATGTCTCCAGTTAATTATTTTCATGTCTCTTTAATTTGTCTCTTTGTACTCGTAGGTTGTGCTGGTTCTGCTGGAGAGGAAATCCTGATCTAATACAAGCAACTTGATACTACATATTTCAATCTCAACTCACAAGTGTTTAATGTTAGTTACCATCTGCATTACACCTATTTAAGAGATTTGGAGTATCTGACAAACATGTTCTCTGGCTGAGGAGCAGTTCAGTCTTAGATTTGAATTAAAGGCAAGGTAGCTGTTGTTATCATAAAGATGCTTGGGATCAAGACAAAAATCTGTGTTCCAGCATTTCTTCGTTTAGGGCGAGCTGTTCTGATTTTTGGGCTGGAAAATCTATTACTCAAAAGCTGGTGTGATTTTGTGCAAGTTGTGGGTCAATTTCATTTGACAGTGTCCTTTTAGGAGGAAACCTCTCATTTTCTCACTAAAATTAATTACTGTTGCCTGATGTCTAAGCTGGCACTGAGTGATTAAATCATGTAATTTAACTTTTTAGGTTTTTTTTTTTTTCATTGAGGGCAGGTTAAGTGAATAGATGGTTTGAGGCTTGAAAGACTCTTTTATCAGTATTATTTTGTATTCATTTTGTACTTTGCTCAATATCACAATGGAACTACTTAATTGTGTAATTTCCCTACTTTTTTGTCTTTTCTCCCCTCTGTTCTAATACCTGTTTGTTGTTGTATTACGAAAGAACCAAGAAACAAGTCTATTTGCATGAAGGGCATGTTAAATTCTAACATCAAGGGTCATTAGTTATGTTTGTTGCCATAAATATAAAGCTCAGTTCCTATATACAGGAAAAGCTGTGAGGTAGGAATCCATTTCGGTTCTTTCAGATTAGACTTTCTGTGACTTGCCAAACACTAAGTCAAAATAATTCAGATATACTTGATTTTTCTGCATATGTTACCCATAGCATTTTTGAGCCAGTGTTATAAACATTTCCGCAATTTATATTCTTTCAATTTTACAGACTTTTTTTTTATTTTCTAGTGTCACATTTTCCCTGGAAAATTACCTTAAAAGCTTTTCTCCCCCCTTAAATAGTAAACCAGATATCTGCTTGTTTGAATTAGTTTTCTTTTTGTGAAGGCAGAAATATATTTATTTTCAAATGGAATTAGAATTACTTAATCAGAAGGAGGATGTGAATGCACAAACACTTGTAATTCACTATCATTTCTTTATTATCAATAGTAACAACAAAGCCACAGAGTTTTCCGATGGCATGCAAGTTAGATTCTGATGGTTTTAGTAATGTTAAAGGTAATTAAACACAACTTTGCTGTTCTGAAAAAGGTGCAGGTTGGTCTTTAATGCTTTCGTGGTTGGATGGAACCAAGTGTGGTGCCTTCCTCCTTCCTGCTGCTGCTGCAGGTTACCCTGAGTTACTGCTCAGTCATTTCTCTGCCTGGTAATTCTTGGTGGCTGTGCCCTGTATGAGGACGGATGGCAGTTTCCATGTGAGCAGATGCTTTGTGTGAGGAGCACGTTTTGTCATGGCCTTGGAATGTTACTCCTGTCATGGGTTGTTCCTGGTTATCTGTGTTGGAACTCAGGGTGGATGTGCACTGAGATGGGCTGCAGAGCTGTTGACTCTTCTCCAAGTGGAGAAGTTGATCCCTTGCAGTTTGTCTCTATTCAGGGCCAGAAAAAAGGGAAACTAATTTTTACTTGAAAGCTTCTGTATGCGAGATAAATGTGTCTTGAAGGGTAAATATTTACATTGAGGTTTTTAATGTAACTTTAAAAAATAAAAGGCCAACAGGGATTAAAAGAGGATGTTGGAAGTCTTCAGCCTAGCTTAGTAAGCAAGCAGTTGACTGAGTGGTGATGAGTGGCTATCTGCTGCAGTGTGAGCTACCAAATGGAAGATAATGTAATGAGATTTAAGTGACCTGAATTGCTTGTGAAAAATCTCAATGCACTCTTTGCAAGCTGTATAACCAACTGACTGATGACTGCAGGTTGACTAAATGTAAGAGACAAAAGAGAAGTGGTTCTATAGGTAATCAATAATTATTTTCCTTTTTGCAACTTAATGAAAAAGTTAAAAGTTTTATATGATACTCTCCAGTGCAACTTGGTGGAGATAGCATAACTTAGTTATTCCAGTTTACCAACAAGTGTGCAGTTCTAGTGGTTGGACAATTCCTTACTCTATAGTCACAAAGACTTAAATTAGCCATTTCCCCCTGCTCCCAGAAATTTATTTTAGAAGTATCCTTCTATAGAGTTTTCTTTTGTGAAGTTTCTTAGTTTTCATACAAAATCTCTGTTCTCTGATTCTGTTCTGTGGAAAGACCATAGTTGTGAACTCCTGTGGATTGGTAGAGTCCAGCAGGGTCGTGATAAACCAGCTGAAGTCTTTAGTATGTAACTAGTAACAAGATACTCTAATCTAATAATCTAATAACATACTCATCTCTAATATTTCTTGAGAGGGCCTGACTGCTTTGTGATTCAGTGAAGGTCAGGACCTTGACTTACAGGGATCAAAGAACTTGCTGTTCTCTTAAAATGTTGAACAAGAATAAGCCCACTAGATCATGGTAATACTTGACATTTTTCTTCCTGAGCTAGAGGACTCTTATCAGAAAACACATCTGCCTTCATACAGCCTGAAGCGTAGGAAGACTCTCTTCATATTGATTATGGGTTTTTTCTTCCTTGTTACTGATTGCTGAATTTGTTTCTTGAGGAAGAGAAAATCATAAACTTCCCACTTTATTTACTGCCTGAACATGTAGACTTCTCAGAATTTTCTCTTCCAGAGGATTCTTCAGAGCACTTTTGGAAATAAATAGCTAATCACTTGAGTAGTCTTCTTGCAGTGAGTGTGATGTAAACAATGGCACAGGTAGAAATTGTATTGACTTCAAGGTAACAACAACAAAAGGAAAATCCAACATTGCCCTCACTTTGCAAATACAACTATTTTTCTAATTTATTTCAATGGCCTTTGGTTTATTTTGAAATCAGTGTACTTCTGATCAAACAGAAAATTATTTCCCTTGCACCTCTTCTTTTCTCCCATCTAAGAGCTGTTTTCCTTTCCCACCACTGACGATCTTTGTGGTTTTATGTGCATTCTAATCTACTTGAACAAAGACCAGAGCCGCTCATAATGCTGCCTAGGGAAATTTTATCAGCATCAAGATAATATTAAGAGGAGGAATCAAGCAATTAATTTATTTCAAGGTAAGATCAGCATATCTGACTAGATATTATATTACTATGTGTAGCAAAATTTCAAAGTTAATTTAGCCTATGTGAAGTAAAGTCATCCTTTTTCAAATGCATGAGAAGAGATGATTAAATTCCAGATTCCAGTGTAAATTAGCTTCTAAACATAGAGGTTTGCAGCTCAAAGGAGTGTTTCTGAAGTTCAGAGTGTTAACTATTTGCTGATGGCTTTGCTCCATTCATTTCTGGAAATGATATCTCACTGGGGTTGTCCAATTCACAGTATATAATGGATTAATGGTTTGGAACTTTATCTATAATTCCTTGGTTTTATGTTTAAACACTTCATAAACTCTTGATATCCTTTTTCCCCCTCCTGAATTCATTAAGAAAATACCATAAAGGAAAGCTAGCCCTTACTTTTCTTTGTATTTTATTATTTAGAAAAATGCATGGTTCTGTCAATATTCTAAACCACTGTAATAATTTAAGGACTTTGGGGAAAGAAGAAAACTCAAGTCAGTGTTTTATTGAGTCTCTTTTGTTAAGAAGAGCTAAAATGGATAAATTCCTCAAATGCCTGGTGGGATAGGGTGGTTATCTTTTTATGGCTTAGAAAGCCAGTATGTCCTTGCTTTCAGCTCTTGCAAACCGTGTAATACCATTGCCATGAGTGTGGCAGCTGCTTGAGTACAAAGCACCGTTTTGATTCCTTGCATTATTTCATTAACTTTTAATACTAACCCTAATTCTAATATGTGCAATCTGCATCCCTATGCAAGCTTCATTGCTTTACTCATTGAATGTAGAGATTGTTGAAACATTTTTGACACTTCCAATTTTTGTTTTCCTTTCTTTGCTGTTTCTTACCTCTTGCTTCAAAAAAACAAAGTAAAAGCAACCCTCAAGAGAAATACTCCAAAATCTCTGGAAAGTTGACTGTCTGATATATACCATGTTTCCAACATCAGTGAGGTGGAGACCAGCCCTACATCTGTGGAAGCAGCTTTCCTTTGAACGTTCAGCTGTTGGTGTGTAAGTGCAGCGGATTCAAGCCAAGGAGGCAAAGAGCCAACTGTGGCTTCTCAGCATTCCCAGAAGCATAAGATCTTTCTAGGCAATACTTTTTGGCTTGATAATGCCAAGTATGAGCTATTCAGTGGCTTCTGTCATCTTAGTTTTCACTTCTGGAAATCATACCTTCTGCAAAGAATCCATATTATGAAATTGAGGGGACACCCCCCCCCCAAATGGGTATGTTTTTCTTGTTTCCTATTTAGCCAAATTCTCTGTACAGAGATATTTGCATTTCACCGAATAATTTTTGGACTTTACTCAAAAGCTGTATAGCTTCTTATCTTCCCCCCTCTCTTGAAATTCTAAGCTGCTGGGAAGCAATGTGAATAATTGATACCTTTTATTACTCATTGCTCTTGCATAAAGAAAAAAAAAATGTCCTTTATAGTTTGCTCTCCTGTGTACTAAGCTGGCTTTAGGCATGCACAAATTAGCAGCTACAGAGGCTACTATTTCTGAAGAGCATTTTCATTTTCTGAACTAGCTTGATGGACTTGCACTTCTAATTAACAAATCAACAAGCACTAGTGTGGTAGTAGTGGAGCTTAGGTCAAACATAATCACCCAAGCCCATTCTAATGAGTGAAATTACTCTGGGGAATTATCTGATGATGCAAAATGCAAGTGCTTGGAAAAAAGAGTTATTATTCCAGTTCCTTGGAAGATACACGTTTTCTTTCAAAAATGTTTTAGAAACAGGTAGATTTTACATGTTACGAACTCCTATGCTGGGAACAAGC
>WEKX01018799.1:4635-50890 GCA_013390025.1 Pitta sordida
GCCACAGTCTAATGCCTACAGCAAAAAAATCCATCCAACCAACCAGTCAACCAATCAAGGAAAAACAACAAAAAGCCCTGAACTACGAAAAAAACCAAACAAAACGCCCACCTAGAAAATATTATGCTTCTTTTTTTCCATGAATGTATTTCTATTACCTAAGGTGTTTGTGTGAACAATAAGGTGCACGGTATACCTTTCACAGTCATTTTGTATGAGTGATTCTATGACTTCTCCAGGTGTGTCTTTTCTATTTTAAACTATTAATTATTTTAACTCTGTTATTTATATAATGGATATAGTGAGCCCCTGTGTATCGTGGGCTCACAGGTTGGGAACCAGTGTGCAAAGGCCACGATTCGTGAAGACAGTGAATTCATGATTATGCAATTTTGCCCCACCCATCACCCACTGCTGCCACCGTGGCTGGGCCACCCAGCTCCTGACTCCCTCCTAACCACCACGGGATGAATGGGATGGGATGGGATGGTGCAACTCTTCAACTGACACTTTTCTGGATATTTTTACCTTCAACTCTCCTGGGTCATCCTGGATTTTCCCCACTCTGCAAACCCGCAGTGCCCAGCCCACTTCCAAGACCTCGGGCATGCCAGCCTGGCCGCACTGGGGCTGCCATAGCTGGAGCCAAAACTGCGTAACAGCTGAGGGGCCACCGCCCCTGGACACCATTTCAGTGATGGTGCCACCGCAAACTGCCCCAGCACCACCGCCCCTCCCGCCTCACAGCTCCCTGGACATTCTCTCCTTGTGCCCCTCGGGGGCCCAACCTGCCATTCCCAGTGAAGAGGCACCAACGCTCCCAGGGGGTGAGAGTGGTTCGCCTGCCTGCAGTCCCCATGGATGGGGTGGGGGCTCAGTGGCGTGTCCTGTCCCAAGGGGCTACTGGCAATCAGTTCCCCCCATGCTGGCCAGCGAAGGGGCTGAGCCCTAGGACATCATTTCGGGGAAGGTGTCATTGCAAATCATCCCAGGACCACCGCCCCCCCCCCGCCTTGCAGCCCGCCGGGCACTCTCCTCTCTGTGCCCCTCAGGGGCCTGGCCCATCACTCCCTGTGGGGAGGCAGTGACACTCTCAGGGGGGCGAGGATGACTTGTTTGCCTGCAGTTCCCAGGGATGGGGAGGAGGCTTGAGGGTTGTCCTGTCCTGAGAGCCCACGGGCAATCGGCTCCCCCTGCGCCAGCCGGAGGAGGGGCTGAGCCCCTGGACACCATTTCAGGGATGGTGCCGCCGCAAATCGCCCCAAGACTGCTGGTCGTGACCCTGGGCACTCTCCCCCTGTGCCCCTCAGGGGCCCGGCCCGCCACTCCCTGTCAGGAGGCACATTAAATGCATCTCAGGACAGGATGTGTGGCTCCCAGCTTCCAGCTTCCTCCCCTTGCCACCCCCCGATGGCTCCTGGAATTGGGCTTATTTACATATTCATGAGCTATCTGCCTTTGCAGCATTTTCTGCACATGCACATGACACTGCTTTTCGCTGTAAAATGAACAGCGAAGTGTTGAAACCGCTGAGAGGTGGACCATAGATAAATGGAGGTCTGCTGTATATATATAAACACAGCATGTACACATGCACAAACATTTATGTATGAATATATAACTTCAGAGAGAATACTTTTTGATTAAATGGTGTGTATGTGCATAAGCATCTATACATCTATAATGCATGGAAGGAAAAAAAAGACTTATATATCCTATTTTCATAATCTTATTTTGATTACGTTTGGTTTTGCTTTGTTTCTCTCTGTAAAAAAAGAACTGCAACCAGAACTCTGAATGGCACACAGTCTAAATAGTATTATAATTGTGAAGATGAAATTATCACAAATCCATCTTATAAGAATTTTTAATGTTGCTGTCCATCCTTTAACATATCACCTGAAGCACGGCATGGTTTTGCCCATGAAATGAACACAAAGTAGCTCAACCCTCATAGTATTATTTCTTTCGCATTGTTTTTATTGTTGAATATACCTTATTTTTAATTGCAACATAGGAGAGGGCAGTATGAAAAGAAAATGGCATGTGTTTCATGAGTTTAAAATATAAGAATTTAATCATGTGCTACTGTTGCCTTCCAACAATGAGCTAAAGAGGTTAATGTATCATAGGTCTGGCAAAAAGCCACGCTGCCTCTGGCTCGATACATTTAACTAGGTAATCCGGGGTAAATTTTGGTGCTATTGTTTTAATCAGGTCATCAAATGTTGGTAAATAAAAGTAAGATTTTATCCAGTTGTTGTGTTGATTCGTTCTTGGGTTTGTTTTTTCTTTTTTTCTCCCCGAAAACAACCACTGATCTCCATTCGTACAGCGGGAGGAGCAAGGGTAAACAGCCGGCGGCCTTCCCTGCTCTCTGTTGCCCTTCTCCTCGGCCTTGGACGCTGCCCGCGTACTACCTGGCATCCCTCCGGGAAGGTATCAGCGCCTGCTCCCTCCTCTCCCCGGGCTGCCCAACTCAAGGGCCCAAAACCCGAGAGGACCACTCTTAGGGGTGCTCTACACACTTCCCTTTCCCAAAAATACTCCACTTTCGACTACGAAACCACCACCTGGAGCCACCTCCCCGTAAAGGAGTGGGTGGGGTGTAATCCATAGAGGGGTTGGTTTTGGGGTGTTCGTTTTCTTTATACAAAAATTATAGCTCCCCCTCTCACATCTGTATGTTCTTGGCCATTGCCGGACAAGCCAGGCAGCAGCGGCAGCGTTATAATGCAAATCACAAAGCGAGCAACTTTAAATGCTGTTGTGGCTATTTTTCATTTCTTTCCCCAGAACGGGTTTTTTTTTGGTGCGCGTCCTGCTTTCTTCCCCCCGCCCCCCCTTTCTGTTTGATTCTCACATTCATACCTTCCCTTCCTTCTCCGCTTGCTCCCCCCACCTCCCCCAAAACACCCGGCGGTAATGATGCAGCGTCCTCGGTCCTCTCCAGCGGGTCGCTCTGCTCGGGCAGGAGGTGAGCAGCCGAGCGGGGGGAGCGGCATTTGCGGGTGTGCGGTGACACCACATTGCTGCCCGGCCCAGGCGTGCCCGCTGCTCTGCCGCTTCATTCCTCCGCCGCTGCTCCTGGGCCCCGCCGGCAGCTCTTGGGGGAAGCCGACTCTCCCTCTCCGCCTCTCGCTTTCACCTTTCCAGCCGCGTCCCGGCAGCGGTAGCCTCCGAGCTCCGCTCCAGTGCCGGGAGGAGCCCCGCCGCTGCCAGCTGAGGAGCCGGAGCCGGCGGAGGGCCCGGCCTGGCCCTGCCCTCTCCCTGCCTCGGCCGCAGGGCGAGCCGACCGTACCTGGCTGCCTTGCCCGCCTTAGAGGACTGGGGGAGAGAGAAGGAAGGAGGGGAAAAGGGAGGGAAGAAGGGAGGGAGGAAAACAGGGAGGCTCCTCCGTACATGGGGAGAGGCTCTGGCTCTCAGCAGGGCGCTACCGGCAGCGGCAGCAGCGCTGCGCCGCGGGTGATGACGGCTCCCGACGCGGCGGGAGCGCCCCGCTGCCACGGGACCGCAGCTTTAGGGCGGTGGGCTCAAATGTCGGCCGGGAAGCAGAGACAGAGTTTTGCGGTTTTTTGTTTTCTTTCCTTCCCTAGTGATTGGGCTTTTTAAAATTATCGTTATTTTTAATCCCACCCCCGGCTCTCCCCCTTCCCCCGGTGTGCCAGCGGGGAGGATGCGCGCTTCCTCCAACCCCTTCCCCAGCAGCTCCCGCTGCGGCGGCGGGGCGCTGGGGGCCGCGGGGCCGAGGGCGCGCTGGGCCGCACCTGGTCGCACCGAGATGCGCGGGCTGTGCCCCCTGATCTCTCCCGCCGCTTTCCGCCGCCCCTTGGTGCCCGAGTCTCCGCTCGCTTGTGTCCAGCATCGCGCATACACGCACACGCAGTTACGCACAGAGACACTCACTCACTGACTCGCAGCACTCTACCGAGCTGCCCAGGCTGCCGAACAGCGCAGCGCCGCGCAGCCCCCTCCCTCCCTCTCTCTCTCTCTCCCTTCCTCTTTTTCTCCCTCCCTCTCTTCCTCTCTCCTCCTCCTCTCTCGCTCCTGCCCNAAAAGAAAATGGCATGTGTTTCATGAGTTTAAAATATAAGAATTTAATCATGTGCTACTGTTGCCTTCCAACAATGAGCTAAAGAGGTTAATGTATCATAGGTCTGGCAAAAAGCCACGCTGCCTCTGGCTCGATACATTTAACTAGGTAATCCGGGGTAAATTTTGGTGCTATTGTTTTAATCAGGTCATCAAATGTTGGTAAATAAAAGTAAGATTTTATCCAGTTGTTGTGTTGATTCGTTCTTGGGTTTGTTTGTTTTTTCTTTTTTTCTCCCCGAAAACAACCACTGATCTCCATTCGTACAGCGGGAGGAGCAAGGGTAAACAGCCGGCGGCCTTCCCTGCTCTCTGTTGCCCTTCTCCTCGGCCTTGGACGCTGCCCGCGTACTACCTGGCATCCCTCCGGGAAGGTATCAGCGCCTGCTCCCTCCTCTCCCCGGGCTGCCCAACTCAAGGGCCCAAAACCCGAGAGGACCACTCTTAGGGGTGCTCTACACACTTCCCTTTCCCAAAAATACTCCACTTTCGACTACGAAACCACCACCTGGAGCCAGCTCCCCGTAAAGGAGTGGGTGGGGTGTAATCCATAGAGGGGTTGGTTTTGGGGTGTTCGTTTTCTTTATACAAAAATTATAGCTCCCCCTCTCACATCTGTATGTTCTTGGCCATTGCCGGACAAGCCAGGCAGCAGCGGCAGCGTTATAATGCAAATCACAAAGCGAGCAACTTTAAATGCTGTTGTGGCTATTTTTCATTTCTTTCCCCAGAACGGGTTTTTTTTTGGTGCGCGTCCTGCTTTCTTCCCCCCGCCCCCCCTTTCTGTTTGATTCTCACATTCATACCTTCCCTTCCTTCTCCGCTTGCTCCCCCCACCTCCCCCAAAACACCCGGCGGTAATGATGCAGCGTCCTCGGTCCTCTCCAGCGGGTCGCTCTGCTCGGGCAGGAGGTGAGCAGCCGAGCGGGGGGAGCGGCATTTGCGGGTGTGCGGTGACACCACATTGCTGCCCGGCCCAGGCGTGCCCGCTGCTCTGCCGCTTCATTCCTCCGCCGCTGCTCCTGGGCCCCGCCGGCAGCTCTTGGGGGAAGCCGACTCTCCCTCTCCGCCTCTCGCTTTCACCTTTCCAGCCGCGTCCCGGCAGCGGTAGCCTCCGAGCTCCGCTCCAGTGCCGGGAGGAGCCCCGCCGCTGCCAGCTGAGGAGCCGGAGCCGGCGGAGGGCCCGGCCTGGCCCTGCCCTCTCCCTGCCTCGGCCGCAGGGCGAGCCGACCGTACCTGGCTGCCTTGCCCGCCTTAGAGGACTGGGGGAGAGAGAAGGAAGGAGGGGAAAAGGGAGGGAAGAAGGGAGGGAGGAAAACAGGGAGGCTCCTCCGTACATGGGGAGAGGCTCTGGCTCTCAGCAGGGCGCTACCGGCAGCGGCAGCAGCGCTGCGCCGCGGGTGATGACGGCTCCCGACGCGGCGGGAGCGCCCCGCTGCCACGGGACCGCAGCTTTAGGGCGGTGGGCTCAAATGTCGGCCGGGAAGCAGAGACAGAGTTTTGCGGTTTTTTGTTTTCTTTCCTTCCCTAGTGATTGGGCTTTTTAAAATTATCGTTATTTTTAATCCCACCCCCGGCTCTCCCCCTTCCCCCGGTGTGCCAGCGGGGAGGATGCGCGCTTCCTCCAACCCCTTCCCCNTGCCCGGTAAGTAGCGGCGAGGACCGGCACCTCTGTCGGTGCGTGATCTGAGGGGTTAGGGACTGCTTTATACTGCTGCCGCCCGCTGGGGGTGGGGGCGCGGGGCGAGGGGAGGGGAGGTGACAGCGATCCGAGGTTGGAGGCGGCGTGGCTCGCCGGGCGCTCCTCAGAAGGACTTTTAGCTGCGTGGCCGGTGCTTGGGCGCCGAGGGACGGGGTCTGTGCACTGCAGCGGGCACCGGCCGGGGCGGGGGCCCTTCCCCTGCGCTGCGGGTTGCTGCCTGCAGCACCGCGGTGAGTACGGGGCTCCGCGCCTCGCCGGGGTCCCCCAGGGACGGGCAAGGTGTGAAGGGTGCCCTGCCGTGGCTTGCGCTCCCTCCTTGGCGGCTCGACTTCGCGCCGGGACCGGGGCGCGGAGGGTTTGGTGCCCCCGTTACACCCTGAGTACCGTCCTTTGCTGCTCCCCACCTCGATTTTGACCACGTCCCTAGGGGCTGCCAGCGCGGTCCGGTGTTTCGGGAGCCGTGGTGCTACCGATCGGACAGAGAGGGAGCTCCGCCGGGCGCCTCACCTGCGGAGAGGAGCACCCAGGTGCTGCGCGCAGGGGCGTTGGGAGGAGAGCAGAGCCCTTACCGGGACGAGAGGGTGCCCGTGACTCCCCTGCCCTCGCCTCGTCCTGGATGCTCCCTCCTCCTGCGCTGCGGTGGGCTCTGGTGACAAAATGCTCGTCCCTTAGGGAAGCGTAATGTTTTCAAAATGTTTTCTATCAATTGTGGCTCTGCTCAGCTCGGGTTTGCACTCGGCTAACTCTGCTCAGGCAGGGACTCAGCTCCGGCTACCAAATGCCGGGGACACCAGGCAAGGGGCTTTTTGTTCGCCTAGGCTGCCTGCTGCATTTTGTGGGAAATACATATGAATGAGCTTTTATGTGTTGCTGGAGATTTCTAAGTAGACTTTGGTAAATCACTGAAATATTTTGTTCTTACTTTTACTATGTGTACTTTGACAATAATCTTTTCTCACTGTGGTTTGCATCCTGGGTATGACAACTCTCCCATTGAAGTCAATGGCAAAACTCCCAATTGACTTCAGAGGAAGACAGTTCTGGTCAATGCAGAAGGAAAGGAATGGGCAGAAAGCATAGAGATGGTGAAGTGAGAGAGGGGTATAAAAGAAACTTCATTTTTAAAAGCTAGGATTTTAACCAGAGAGCTTTAGCAGCATTGTGTCAAAAATGTATTCTAGATTTTCATGGCCACTTTGCACTGGAGAAGTATCGAAACTATTTCTTGATGTGTTTGATACCAAGATGGGCTGAAGTCCATTGTTTTACCCACGGACATTGTAAAGTATTACTTAGTACCTTATACTTTTCTAGTGTGGTATATCTTTGTTCTCACTAAAATTTCAAAGCAGAGGGAGACTACTGAGACAATTACGTAGATGTGCTCCATTGACTACATTAGCCTGTGGATCAGGCCCAGCAAAGCTCAGTAGTGAAGTAACAAGAGAAATATAGTATAGTTTTTAAGGAAAGGTGTTGCATAAGCATTTAACTCATCAACACCCTTGCTCTAGACAGTAAAAAAATCTAAATGAACATTAATTTTTATTCTATTTTTAAGAACTCTTTCACAGCACAGATACAAATAAGAAAGTATCATTCTGATTAGTAATTAAAATGTCCGTATTCATATGGACTACAAAGAAGATTTTATGCAAAAAAAGAATTCCATTAGCAAATGGAAGTTCTAGTTAACACAACATCCTCTGTTCAGTGCAGTGTTTAGATTAAGAGCAGTCAGATAAATAATGAAGCACCAAATAAAAATATTGATATTCTAGTGGCAAAAGCTAGTGTTATTCCTGTAACCTGACTAACCATTGTCAATTAATTGGAATGTCTTAAAAAGGAAAGCATGATTATTTTTTTTCCAATCTAAGTGTTTAAAGAACCCCAGAAACTTGTCAAGTATCAGAAAAATGCACATACTCGATGAAGAATATGATTATTACATTATAGGTGTAGGTGTGTTGGGGTAACTCTGACTGGGTGTCAAGGACTCACCAAAGCCATACTATCATTCTCCTCCTCAGTTGAACAGGGAGAAAAAACATAACTAAAAGGACAAGGACAGGGGGATCACTCAGTGGTTATTTCATGTGCAAAGCAGACTCACCTTGGAGGAAATTTCTTTTATTTATAGCCAGAGAAAGATAACAAGAAATAAAAGCTAAATTTTAAAGAGCTACCTTTCCCTTCCTCGCCCTGCGACCACCGTCTATTTCTTTAGTTCCCAGGCTTAACTTCACACCCTAGTTCTCTGCTTCCTCCCTTGCAGTGGTGCAAGGGAGATGGAGAATCAGGGTTATGGTCCGTTCATCACACACTGTCTCTGCCACTCTTTCCTCCTCAGGAGGAGGAGGACTCACACACTTCCCCTGCTTCTGTGTGATGTTCATCCCATGGGAGATAGTCCTCCACGGACTTCTCTGAGTCCTTCCCATGGCCTGCACTTCTTCATGAGCTGTTCCAGCATGGGTCCATTCCATGAGGTGCTCTCCTTCAGGAACAGTGTTCCAGTGTGGGTCCCCCACAAGGGGATTCTACTCCAGCATGGGCTTCTCTCTCCATAGGGCCATAGATCCTGTCAGAAGCCTGCTCCAGCATGGGCTTTCTGTGGGGTCACAGGCTCCTTTGAGCATTCACCTGCTCTGGCATGGGTTTCTCCATGGGCTACAGGTGGTTTTGTGTGCCATCATGGACCCCCATGGGCTGCAGGGGACAGCCTGCCACACCATCTTCACCATGGGCTGCAGGTAAATCTGTGCTCTGGCACCTGGGACACCTCCTCCTGCTCCTTCTTCACTGACCTTAGTGGCTGCAGTGCTATTCTTACGTATTCTCACTCTTCTTTCTGACTGCAGTTTCTATTGTTCAGGGGTTTATCTCCCTTCTTAAATGTATAATCCCAGATGAGCTACCACCATTGCTGATGGTGCTCACCCATGGCCAGCAGCAGATCTGCGTTGGAGACTGCTGGCATTGGATGTGGTGGAGATGCAAAGCTTCTAACAGCTTCTTGCAGAAAGGCCCCCTGTAGCCCCTACCACGACCAAAATGCAATAAAAGAAGAAATATAAGTTTTCTCAGTTATGTTCCAATAATAATACATATTTCCCTTTTAAACACAAGTTTGTGTTAATAGGCAAGTATAAAAAAAAGATTGAGGTGTTGCATCTCTTGTTCAGCTTTATTTGTAGTCATCTAGTAGAATTGTCATTGAAGTGAACTGAATGTGTTGCTAATACTAAACTGTGAACAGATTACGATGTTTGTGTTACAGTGATGAACCCCCCCCCGCCAAAAATGGATAAATGCTTCACTGATTATATCTTCTCTCCTTGCAAGTATGTAGGCAAGACAAAACACTTCATTCTTTAAATGTCATATTACAGTTTTCTTTCTAATTTTCATGTGAATTCAAATGTTTCTTTTATCATATGCTATATATGGAAGTAAAGGGCACATATTTCAGAGTACATTGCATGAAGAAAAAAAATTTTTGAGCTACTTTCTTACTTCCTGTATTCTCTGCTCTATCTGCTGTTTGCTAGCACAGTGTAATGCCTCAACCTATTTTTCTTGATATGTACTTCCATTTCAACTCAAATGTGAAAAATATGGTAATAATTTCCATATTAAGAGTTTGGGATTTTTTTTTTGAGGGGGAAAAGGGAGTAATGGTTCTTTTTTTTTAAGGTGCAAAGTAATGCTTAAGGCTCTTTGGTGTCTTGGATGAAGAGAGTCGGCAGTTCTAAAAATGAGGATATATGTACTTGAATAAATCTTTGGTTTTGACTGAGAGCCATTGTTTGAATTCTGTATTTGCTTCATTTTGGTGTCTCCATACTCATCCTTCATATGTATATGTGGAGACATAGGCAGCTCTTTTTGTGGACAGCATCTTCTAAATAGAAATTTAGATTTATAAGGCTTACCTGTAACTGAAGAGTATATAAGATTTGAGTATTTAATGGAGTACTGAATGAAGCCCAATAATGAAGTATTGTGAAACTCCAGGACATGATTTTGAAAAACCATTACTCACTTATAGCATCTTTATAAACCTTGTCCTGTTTTCAGGAATGAGTGATGTTCATTGTTATTCAAATGACTATTTCAAGACTATTTTTGCTGCCTCTTGCCTGACTCTGAAACATGTTTATGCCCTTGTATTGATATTGTTGTTAAGTGAATGATAGCCAGCATTTGCAGTTCCCTTGGTATGTGAATCTAGGAAGCAATATTGATGGGGTTCTTGAAAATTACCTTAATTTTGTCATTATTACACTTTTAAAAACATTTTCAAAATCTATTTTATTGGTTTTTAATCCTAGAACACCTTCATCAGATAATTTATTTAGGACTATATTCTTCTATTCAACAACTTAAGAACAAAAGCCTCCACTGTCGCTCAAATCAATCAAAATATTGGTTTTAGGTTATACATTGTACATATGGAACCTGGCATGTAAAGCAGATGGTATGTAAAATTATGCATAGCATGTCTGGAGAGCCATACAATATCTAAATGCAGTGAAATGGAACAAGGAAAGAGTGTCACGTGCAACATAAAATATCAATCACTGGACTATGTCTAGTCTCAACTGTGCTTTGTTTTCATGTGTGTGAATGTGTGTGTTTGTGTGTGTTCAATTTTCTTTTATTACAATCAGGACATTTCCTTGGTAATATGATCTTCCCTAGTAAACTGTGTAGCATGAAACAATATGCTACTGACTAAATGAAATAAAGATGGATATGTGTACAAGGAAACTAGTTTAGTTCAGTTTGGGTTCTGAACATAAATGCATGCAAATTAAAAAAAAACCCAACAAAACAACAAACAACCAAGAACAGAACTTTGAGTCTTTGAAGGAAAACAGCCAGACACCATTCACTACCAAGACTGTCCTTCCATGTTATTTATGCTCTTGGTTTGCCCAATCCAGCAATAGCACTTAACAGTAATTCTGTCCTGTTGCATAAATACTGTGTTAGCTCCACACACACTCTTTATCAAGTATTACAAGTGTATAAGGACAAAATTTCTTCCTGAACAAACAAGCATTACTGTGCATTGTTAACACAATCAAATGAAATGGTAATTGCAGAAAGATTCACATCAGCAAAACCCTTAAATAAATATTAGACATTAAGGATGTGCTGACCTCAAAGGGACCTAATCACATTTTGTTGAACAAAGATGCTTTTGTGATCAATGACCATGAAAAGTATTAATTTTCCGAAGTTTATTCAAGTGTTTAAATCTGTGGTTATAAAATGTTTGCAGCATCAGACTACTTTAAATTTAACTTCCAGGGGAAAAGCTTGAAATATTTCTACTTTTTTTTTTCAATGCTTTGTATACTTTAGAAGTATGGCAAGCTTTCCTATTTCTAGTCAAAATGAAATAAGATATAAAAGAATGATTTTTTTTATGAAGGATTACTACAAAGTGAACTTTATATGTAATATCAGAAGCTAACACTGTACAAGGTAGATTTCAATAGGCAATTCTGTAATAAGCAGACTTTTCTCAAGAAGACAAATTGAAGGATTTCCCCCATGTTTAAGCTATTGAATATCCCCAGACATTTTAAAGGCTTTTTAAAGTACTTGAGTTGATATTGCATGATACACCATATAAAATTAAAAAAATAAATAGATAATTCCTATACATTTTGTACACTGTTGCTGTTAGTCCTTATGCATCTTATTTTTTGCAGCGGTGTTGCTTGAGAAATTACAGCTCTCTGTCTGGGGGATTAAAGTAACACATTTGTCCTGATATATTACAGAAGAGTGTCTATCAATTCATTTCTCTTTTGGAAATGGAAGAACTTTTATCCATTCAAATCAGTGTAATACAATCTTGTATTATAATGGCTTGAACAGTCTTGACTGCACACAGTTGCTGCAGTCTCCAAAGGACTGCCATAAATAAAACTATTAGACTGTATTATAGCAGACACATATTCAGAGTCTATCAAGGAATGACAGGATTTTACGTAGCAGCACAAATCAGTTAAAAAGTCTGTGATTACCAAAAATTATTGATGAAAGAACTTAAACCAATTTATAACACATATATAGGTACTGATTTTCTTTAAAATTATGTAAATGAAATATTAATATTAATCCTATGTAGAATCAAATGGAAAGTGAAACAACAAATAAGGGATTTGTCCTCTACAACAGGTACTTAATCTTGCTCAGCAGCATGTAAACTTTCTGTACTAGCTGATGGACTTTCAACTTACATCAAAACCTCCCTTTGCAACCTGACATTGCTGCTATGATGACAGCATTGGAAAACTGGCATCTCGTGGGATACAAGTCAGTTTACATCAATGGAAATGGATTTATGCTGCATCCTGGTTTCTGTGCAGTCAGGTTCGTTTTTGTTTTTCCTCTTACTCTTATAGAAGGCATGATTTTTTCCAGGTATACAGACACGACTGCATTTGGCAAAACCTGAATGAACCTAGAAACAAAGTTAGAAATGGTAGACTCAGCAAAATGAAGTAAAAAATAAATCAGGACGTGGGCTTTTTTGGTTTTTTAAAGAGAGAAATCTCTTTTAGGAAAGATTCTTAGAACTGAAGGAAAACATAAAACAAGTGCAACTGAGGTTAAAAATAAAATTATGAAAGTTGAGTTACCTAACATGTTCTGGCCAGAGGAGAAGTAACTCAAGCTGACATACTGAGAGGATGGGAGCCTCAAAAGAGGGCTAAAGCCAGAAAATAACCATTTCCCATGTTGGAAATCCAGATGGCCCTAACAGATTTTGTGTGCATTTGTATACACATTTGTCTATGCGTATACATATGCATACATATATAACTTTTTTCTTTTAATATCAAAATCTGTATGATGCCCTACTTTGTTACTGTCTGATTTCCTCACCCAGCAGGGATTTGCTGGTTGGTCTTCCTGTATGACCATCAACTTATAGAGCAAGCTATGACAGCAAAATAAATAGCTGAGAGTGGTTAAACTGTTTCCTGAAGGTAAAACAGCAGGGTCCAATGGTTCTCCTGCAGAATGTTATCAATGCAAGGCTATAAATAATAGCCAGTGCTGTCAAAGCAAAAAAATAGAAACTAAATCCTGAAAAGGGAGAAAACAAAATGAATCTGCACTACAGTGTCTGAAGTCAATGTTACATTATGTCCTGAAAAACATGAACCTGAAAGATATTTTGCCCACTACAGGCTAGTGTCATCTACAATCACAGTTAAGATCTTCCTGTGAAGACTTGAAAAAGCAACTGCAGTCTTACATTGGAGAAATATAAAAGATCATCAGTGGATGTAGTGTGGGGCTTTTAGGAAAATGGAAGATAGAAGATGACAGTGGAGTAGTGAAATATTTAATAGAGCATTTTATTTAATACAATAAATTGATACACTATTTTTTCATGTCAACTTCTGATACTAAAAAGATGGTTGACTGGATTGAATGGAGCTAACTTTGGCATGATGTCAGATGTAAGATTTGGGCAAAAATATGTTAAGATAATTTGCTGCTGCATGTCCTCACCTTTGTAACTGCTGTAATGTCAGAGGTGGCTGCAAATCCTTCCTCTTTATAATTTCACATTCCTACCTCTTGTAAAAGGATTAATCTCAAATGTAAAGTAAACCAGATTTGCAATAGGAAAAAGTCTGTCAGTGGAGAATCTATCAGTATAGTCAAACAACATGTCTTTATTTGTCTTTTGGTGGAAAATTACATTCCTGAGTGGTGATGAACAATCTGTATAAAATAATCTATTATAATCTTTCTGGCAAATAATTCTGCAAAATAACATATGACTGATAAGCTCTTTACCATCCACAGAGTTTTCACTCAGAAGTAGAAAAGATTTGAGGAGAATTAGTGAAAAGTTTGTCCTAGGATTAGAAGTTCTCAGTATGCATATGAAAAAAATTCTGGCTACAACTGGCTGCTAGCTACTCTTTCAGTATACTGTATTGAGTCATTTCGGAACTAAGAATGATATCCACTTCCTTCAGGTACAGCCAAAAACACAGGCTGCAAAAAGTGGAACTGTGCAACTGCAGAAAATGGAAACTCAGACCTTCACTCTGATGTACCTAAAAGCCTGTTTAATTTTAGCAGTTGCTTTGCCAGCAGTTCCTCCAGGACTGGTCCCTGGCTGCTAGTGAGGTAGATCTAGGTGAACATGAATCAAAAGCTCTTTACTCCCTTCTGTACTGGACTTACCAGTGTAAATGTCTTTCCTTTCATCCTGGTGGTTAGCAAAAGGACTATTTATGGTGCAGATGCCTCAGAGTTTTTGTACACCTCCACCTTACACGACTTAAAAGTAAGAAACAACAAAGGATGAATTTCATGGCAGAAGCTTTACTGACAAGCATTATCCTTGAACAGAAAATATTTTATTTTAAAAAATGGATTAAAAATATTTAACTATCATTCTGATTTGTCATCTCTCTTCTTCTCCATCAAAATAGGGTTTTTTTATTGGTTTGTTTGCTTCCGAACCAAATAGCATATAAGATTTTAATGATATCTATGTAATTTTTATTTTTTTTTTCTACTATTCTTTTTTGTGGAAGCAGGAAAGAATTTCAATGCGAAGAAGATGAGAAATAAGCAAAAGGGATAAAAATAGTTTCTAGACTTTCAAATGATTTTCTCTTACACAAAGTAAATATATCTGATTAATGCCTCTTTTATTATTCATCACCTTGGAAATAATTTGTATTAAAAAATCATTTTTCTAATATAATTTTAGAATGGATGAAAACTTTTACAAAAATCTCGTCAGAAGATGTTTCAGTCAATTTTCAGGAAAAAAACTTCAAAATGGTTGAAATTTCTCTGACATTTATATTTTTTCAGACATATAAGTTCATTGAAAACAAAGCTGTCTGTAGAAAAGACATTTTCATATATTTTTGAGCTCTGTGATTGTATATTAATTAAAATATATACGTATTTTCATTTTTTCTTTATGACTTTTTGTAAAAATAAAAATCAAGAAACTGAAAGAAGTCCTCAGAATATTGACACAAGATTCTTGATTTGTCGCTTGTTAATTTTATTATTCTTCCTAAACTTTGAAGATTTTAAACTTCCTTTTGCAACTTTCAAAAAGAATTTCAAAAGCTCCAAACAGAGAGAATACTTTTTGCCCCATTTCAGAGGAGATAGAACATTGGGTAGATGATGGTTTTATTCTGATGGATGAAGTGGAAGTAGAAATATTCCAAAGGCTTTCTTGGAAAGGTACTTGTCTATTAGGATGGTGATTATTTTGTTGCTTAATACAGCTCATACATTGAGGAAGACATTAGGTGAGAAGAGAGAGTGTCTCTTTGCTAAAGAAAGTAGTGAGAAAACAGGTGTGTCTTTTTAATGACTTCGAGGGGAAAATGCCCTCTGACTGAACCACAAATAGGCTCATGATGTAGGTTTAAAATGCAAGTAAAAGCTTAGTGTACCGCTGGAAGAAATCTGATTTACTTATCCTAGTGTTTCAGTACCTTAAGTTGAATATGTGTTGTTTATGTGACTTGACATGTATCAGTAAACAGTGCTTATGGACAAGACAGCTTGCCTCTGGACTGGACTGTGTATCAGCACAAGTGTACTGGGTCAATATGGAAAGCGCAGCACAGAGATACAGTGTAAATCCCCAGCACCGTAGTTGACAGAAGCTGGCCACTCACGTCTGTTTATACCCCCGGGATACAAGAGAACAGATTTGTCAGTGTTTGTCTCTTTTTTTCCAGTAATAATTACAGATTAATTGGGAATGTTTACTGTTGGAAGACTAATTGGGAATATTTGTTGTTTACATGTTTGGTTTGGGTTTTTTTATTACATTTCTGCTCCTTGCCTGTAATTTTTATATATAAATCGAACAATGCAAGACTTCCCTCTAGCTTGGAGACCAGCTAAGCATGGCCTCTTCCATATGGTTAAGCTCCCTTAACCTCCCAAGCACAGGCTCCATCTAGCCTGCCTCTTGGGAACAGTCCTCAGGCTGCACTAGTGCCTTAGCTGTGCCCAGGAAACCCTTGGGAGACAGCTGGTCAAGTAGCTAAGATCAAAAAAGTGTCAAGGACTGACACTGAGAATTTATTTTCTAGGGAAAAAAAGTAGTTCCAGGGTATGAATCCATGCCCTATGACTATTTAATTCATTTCCACAGATGTAGTTT
This sequence comes from Pitta sordida, assembly GCA_013390025.1. Classification (NCBI taxonomy): domain Eukaryota; kingdom Metazoa; phylum Chordata; class Aves; order Passeriformes; family Pittidae; genus Pitta; species Pitta sordida. The sequence continues at coordinate 20,631 of WEKX01018799.1, forward strand.
TAGTGTTATGTATTTAGGTCAGTATGACTCCAAATACATAGATGTCGTTTATTTACTTTTCTTGTTAGGAATTAACTCAACTGATTTAAGTGGTGCTAGTACAGCACAGCAGGATATTTTACAAATTGTATGCAAGGGACTTATTGTTTGTTTGTAAAGGTCGCTAACTGTGGTATATGAAATAATAATCTGAAAGCAGTGGAAGATTTGAATGTAGTGAAATGTTTTAGGAAATAGTGGCTCCTTTTCTGTATAATTTTCTGTATTATTTATAGTTACATTTCTCATCAAATACTGGGGTCAGTTTATCCAGAAATTGCTGCTATAGGGAAGCTATTATCTATTTGCAGTGCATTTGTTATCAGAAATTTAGAAAGTATTGAAAAAATTGCATTTTCAGAGGTACAAAAAAGTGAGACTACAAGCACTTCGTTTCAAAGATGCATTACTAATTTTTTGTGTAGAATGCAACTGGAGACAAAAATCCTGGTTTGGTAGAATACTGGGTATTCTGTGTGTCAGGAAAAAAAGTTAATGGCAGATCTTTTAGGGCATGGTCTCAGAATTCAAACTCCTTTATGCTTTAAAATACAGACATTTTAGCCAACTGAAAATGATGCTTAAGCAGTATAATTGGATACTGTTTTAATAAGTATTTGTGTGATAGTGGACTAATTTCAGAAGAAAAATAATATTTAGTTGTAGGGAAAAAAGACATTTATAGTGATTCTTATCATAAGTTTTTATTTCTTGTTATTTAACATCATTGTACATCTTTTGCAACTTCTGCAAGTCATCTTTTCTACTCTTCTTCATCTTTTACTGGTAAGCTTTGCAAGGTTTTACATTCTTTCACTAATGCAAGATAGCACAACTTCAAAAATAGTGACTATTAACCTGGGTGTGGCCAAATTGAAATGTTGGCTAGAAGAGATTCTATTTCTCAACACAATTCTTCAATACAAGTTTTGTGGTTCATGGGTTGCATACATAAATTACAGTGCTCTTGGGGGAAAATTAACTAGCAGGGAGCTAATAATTTCCCACCAATGCTAAAATGATTGCCTCCAAATGGTGTGACCCCAGCTGTGTGGTAAGACTGAATCTCAGGGGGAATTCATGAGGTTCCACGGCCTTCTCTGGACATTGCTGTTAGGGCTGCAGCAAGCTGCATTTATTTATTACCTTTGGAAGCTTCAAATTGAGAGAAAGAACAAATCTAAACCTTTTAGCCATTTCTTTCTCTAAGTGATGCATTTAGGACATCTCTCAGGGGAGTTTCAAGGAGTCTGATTTAACTATTGCATAAGCATATATGTAATGAACTTAATGAACCCAACCTAAAAAGAAAAAATTATCTGAATCTGATATTCAATAGTCAACTATCAGTTTCATTATTCAGTAGGAGATATTTGGCTTGACCAACAAAGTAGTGAAGATTTTTTTTGAAAATTACAACTTAATGAATGATACCAGGATTTTTATCTTAGCTTTGGTTTGGAAATGGAGATGGTATATAAGGCACTTCCTTTGCTTTAGTGAAATCACTGAGTTCCCTAAAATTCTTCATGCTTGTAAAGTTTCATGTAGTACGTTACTCCATACATATATTTAGAAACAATGACATAGTAGTGGGTATTGAAAGATCTCTGGTTAAAATCTGAGAAAACTACTGTATGATTATTCACAATATATGTCTGCATATTGATTTCTAATTTATTCTGATATATGTGTATATATATAATAAACACTCTTACATAACTTTAAGTGCATTTAATCACTTGGTATGGCATGAAATGACTAAAGAGAAATGAGTTTGTTCCAAAAAGTTTAACTTATTTATCAGTGATTCTCAAAAAGAAGTAGTTAAGTAAGTAGATCATAAGCTGACCTGGATCTCCTATGGTGTGTTTCTGAAGCATGTCTACTATCTACAACTGTAATTCATGGTCTGAAGAGCATCCTGCTCCTTGCATCCTGCTGTAATGCCTCTAGTGTCTCTGCCTTTAGCTCTTCTCTCCCTTCAGTTTAGTCTGCAGGGATAATAGCTCTCAGTTGATGAATACAAGTCATGCACTCCAGAAGAGGAATTTATACCAAGCAGTTGCTAATCGATAGTGAACTAGTAGCCAGTTTCAAATCTGGGTCAGACAAAGAATGTACCACAACTTGGACATTTCTTGAGGTGTCTTTTTTTTTCGAAGATGAGGCTTTTTCACTCAGCCTATTTCTTGGAAAAAGCTCTACAATTATTATCTCTCTTTGTAAACCACTTTGCAGACTGCCTCAATATCAAAACATCATAATTTGTGGCAATAAATTGTCTATTAAGTATTTCAGTCTATTTTATAAAGGTACTTTGAACAGATGTTAGACTGAGACATCCAGGGAGAAAGATCATGACACATTTGGTGACAATGTGGTACAGGTGCCAATAGCTTCCTATAAACTCCGAAAAAACAGATGTTAATCTGGCCAAAATTGTACCTCCCTCTTGACTTCTTTTGGCAGAGGGCAGGCCTGACTGACCCCACTCCCTGAACTAACCTTGAAGTTGCTCTTACTGTGATGGAGATGCCTCTATTAGCCTGATCCTGCAACTGTTTGACACATGCTGCAGTGAAATTGTCCTAGCCTGACTGTTTTAGCTGCCACCTCCAAGGTGATACTGTTTGCTTATAACTCAAAGTATAACTCTGTCATACATACAGTTAGTGCAGTATGATTTTTAAAAAGCATTTTTATCTGCTGGCATTTCTGTTCATAGGCCTCTGGGGTCAGGCTGAAAAATTACACTAGTGCTGAACTTACTCTGATATTCTGGGCAGCCGTCTGAATTTTAAATATGTATTCTCAGAAGGCTACCCTTTTCAAAAATTATCTTAAAGACTGCATACAGAATTTTAAGCTCAGTTCAGTAAATAGCACACTGATATGTAGGCTGAAAGTTATAAAAATGCAGGGTAAGAATCTCTGAGTTTATAGATACCACCAGTTATTTTAGATTTCATTATCTGAGTATCTGGTCCTCCAGTGCTAACTATGAGTTCTGTGTTACTATAATTGTTAATATTTGCATCTGAATTAACTGATCATGCTTGTCCAGCTCAATTCATTGGGCTTCTCCTCTGGTCTGCTACCACCTACCTCCTCTGATCCTACCGTCAGACTCTTCCCAAACTGCAGATTGCAGTGGGCATCCAGCCATGGAATGGGACCAGATTTTGGGCACAAACTGAACCCCACTGCTTCCAGGCACGGACTGAAACCCGTTAGCCATCTGTTCTGCCTGATTGTTGGGGATAAAGGCTATCCAGAGGTAGTTTTTACCGTTCTGATTTGTCTGAACCATCTCTTGCTTTCAGCCTGAGAGGCATGCTAAGTATTCTGCTTTCTCTGTATTGAAATCAGATTTTGAAAAGCTGAAAACAGTTCCCAACTCACAGCACATCTTCTTACTCAGCTTGACTGGAGCAGTTCTCCTTTGAGAGGAGGTCTTTCTGAGCCAGAGGGAAAAGAAGGATGAGCTCAATATATTTCTTGTTCCACCAGCTGCCACCAAGCATATTCATCTTCCCTCTGAGGAACTGTGAGTCCAGATCCATTTACACTGTGCACCCTGATGAGACAGAGAAACAGAGTGACATCTTCTGTGATAGGTGATGAGGCTATGGGTTTGGGCTTTTTTTTGTCGCATCTAATGAAGAATGCCAAAACAGATGTGTTCCACTGTCGTACTTCCAGGAGCAGAATGAAAGGAAAAGCCTGGGAAGACAGCTAGAGTGAAATTTTGCAGCGTGCCATGTATGTATCTGGACTGTGAGAAAAAAAAAAATTCTTTAGCTGCCCAGATAAGTCACAGTCTTTTCTGAGTGCTCCAGGCAGGCTCTAGAAAGAAGGTTTAACAACTTCTCATCTAACTGTTGGAAAACACTTGCTAACTCTGCTGTGTGTCCAGTCCTTTGCTAGTTAGCAAAGAGTTTCTAGGATGCTTCTTTGGCTCCTTTTAAGATCGTGTGTCTTATTTTTAGATTGACAGCAAACTATGCCTGGCAGTGACATCTGCAAGCTATTCTTTCTGGAGCTGAATGGTTGCTTTTGTGTTAGATGTGTGATGCATAACACACCAGTTCTGCTCTTTGAGTAGGAGGGCAGGGTTTTCTTCAGAGGCTTTATTTTATCCTTGTCCTAGTATTAAATGATTGCCTCCATGTGAACTGGGTACCTTTTGGTTGTTAGTTGAGGAAGACAGTGGTTCTGATTCTCCACAAGAACTTTTTGGTACACGTATGTTCCAAATAATGCAAATAAGAAAGTAATGATAATGATTCATATTATTGACAAAACAAAACAGAAGAAAATAATCCACAAATAAACCATTTCCTTAGTAAACAAATTATTAATGTGAGGTTACAGTTGTGTGGGAGATGCAAAGATACATTATGAAATGCCTATGTCTTTTGATGCTTAGATTCCTCTTTCAAAAGTTCTGGTTAGAGTCCTTATAAGAACAGAGTCCTGCTGTCAAACTATTCCTCTTGATTGGTAGTCCATTTTCTCATTTGGGGATATCTTTGCTGAAAAAGAAAAAGGATCAAAATGTAATTTTGTTGCCTTTTGCTTCCTCTTGGGAAATACCCATAGAGTTACCCCTCTTTTTGTGAACTGTGGTTGTGATTGTTATCCAATAGATTCAGGTCTTGAGTAATGGAATACTGTATTACTTGCTTTCATAATGCTAGTGATCCATCTCAATTTCTCATTTATATGAAGAATGATATACACTTTCTTATACTTTCCTCTCTCCCAGAATTTGACACAGAATTTCAATGTCAGGAGAAGAAAATAACATCTATGCAAGAATAATCTACTTCATCATGTATCATTCTTAGCAATATCACACTTTTGCCTTTTTCAAAATTAGATGACAAATTAATAAATTGGTATTTGTTCCAATCATAATGGAAAACTGTGACTACTTAACAGTCTCATGCCCTCCCTGTAATTGAAATTTGCAAACATTAATGAGATTATACCACTGTTCTGCCAATAAATATTATCTACTGAGTTCATCTGTGTGGAGGTCTTGGGATTTCTGCAGAATGATTTTGTATTGTCACTCTAAAGGTTTCATAATAAGCCTAACAGATCATGACTACTTTTTTTAATTAACTCAAGTCCTCTCCAAATTTATGCAACATGTCAAGGAGTATAAGGTGTACAGCTCTTGCACGTGCAAGCAGACAGGGAGAACACACACAGATGTGACTGTTGCTTATGAAGAGTTACAGCTATTTGGAGCCTTGCAGTTGCATACCTGGCCCAAAATAACTGAGTGACAAATAATCTAAATCAATGCCAGGTATAATGAATGAATATCTGAATTAATATCTGTCTCTTCTGGGCAAAAACCATCCAGCACTCTCTCTAGGAGACACAGCCCAAAGCGCCTACTACATTTTAGGTGTCAGCTTTGCAATAAAGTGACCCTGTAATTAACAAACACCTTAGTTACTCGTGCAAAGCTCCTGGAAAAAGATTAATCCTTTTTTGATTTCCAGGGTCAACCTATTGCTATTATCTTTAAGGAGAACTGTACACTCACGTTAATCATTAAAAACCAAAATACTTGAACATTGTTAATGCCTGCGAAAATTGAAACTTCCAGAGCTGAAAAACTGAGAAATCCAAAACTCTCACCCAAATGTAGTTTTCTTAAAATATATTTGGTCATTCCATTGACATTTGACCGAGCTCCAGCTTTTCAAAAAGTACATAGTGAATAGATTTTTGTAAAAATTTATAAATAAGTGTAGCTCTCTCTGTATTTTTGCAATTATTTGGAATATCCTGAGCATTCAAAGGAATGAAAGAGATCTCTTGTCCTCTGTATTTGGCATGAAGGGTGTCCTAATGCACATTTTAAGCTTTTCATTGAAGAAGAATGCTGTCCTGTGGATTGCTTACAGAAAGTGGGAGAGTCTGTATCTGAGCTCGGCAATGAAATGACATTGTGTAGGACACAGTAAGCATATTTCAAACTGAGAAATCCTTTTTTCTCCTGCTACCTTCATGTTTTCCTTTAAAACATTACCAGATAACCTTGGAAAAGTTCTATTAGAAGTGTAACTAGTGATAAAAAACTTAAGCTGTCATTGTGCAAAAATGTAAATTTAGTAAAAATAACTTATTGAAAGTATTACCTCCCAATTTTCTGTGTTTTGAAATAGGTCAGACTAAATCATCATATTTTTCCTCCTGACCTTAAAATCTGTGTCAGCATGTTTTATTTTTTTATTAGAACCTTGCACTGGCATTTCTCTGGTAGTTTTCCGAAGGTTCTATCTTTGATTTTTAAATAAAAGCAGAAAATTGAGGCGGGGGGATGCAGCAGGGGAGGTGGGGGNTCTCTAGCTGTGACCATGACAAACACAATAAAGTTAAGATTTAGTCTTTTTTTTATGTGTGCAGAAAAAGTGATTGGCACTTGAATTTCACTTCTTGACATAGTCTAATTTTAGGTGTGAATAATCATATTGCAAAGCTCTTTGTATCTACACTGGGCCTGAATTTGCCTTTGTGATGTGCAAGGATTCTGGCTCCGTTTCTTATTGTCTAAAGCCCACTACAAAAACTAAGCCATCTCAATTTTTTTCCAGTCACTTGAGAAACAATTTCTGTGGTGTAGGAGATTTTCTGAAGAAATGTAACTTGAAGACCGTTACATAAAGAAGAATTTCGAAAAACAATCAGTATCCCATCATTCAAATAATTTTCCCAGTTACAGAAATTCATAAAATCATGGCATGACCTGGAGTATCATCTCGGATTTTTTTTTCATATCCAGGGTATATCCCAGGTATACTTACTTAATTTTCCAAAACTAGATCTATGATTAAATAATATATGAGCTAAGAAATTCTTTTTTTCCAGAGAAATAAGTGTGTTAATATTTAATAAAATATATATAAAAATATTGCAGAAACCATTACAGTTGATTTTTCTGCCATATTCCAGAACCTCTTATTGTTTTAATAAGCTTTATATTATTAAGTTTAATTATTCTATAGATGATCAAATTCTACGGCAATGTGGAGTGTAGTATATGAACAAGGGGAAGGATGAAGGCTTTCCAAACTGTATGTGCACAAGGTGCTCTTCACTGTGAGCTTATCAAAACAACTGCTCTTTTTTTTTTAAATTGATCATGTATTCAGAAAATTGTGATATCTGTGATTTTCATAGGAGCCTGTCCATTGGCTCTGTCAGTGTGAACATCCTTACATGAGATTAAATGCTTAGTCTCAGATTTCAGTCTTTTCCCTTGTTTGCATGTATAAACCAATTCATGTAAAGGCATATTTCAACAGGCATCAAATTGTTGAAAGATGTTGAATTATTACTAGTTTAGACTAATCTGAAATATATATGTATATATATATACATGTGTTTAAGTTCTTCCAGTGTATAAATTGGAATAAAAGTTTTTAGTCTTTTTAATAATTAGTATTCATTACTTTGTACACTTCTGTAAAATATACATTTGAGCAAATTAGGTTTTCATCTAGCTATTGAATTTATTTTCTTCCCTCTTACATATCTGTGCATTTTAATTTTTCAATATATGGTATTCACAACTGTTTATAAGGAGACATAAGATACTTAATGGGATGGAAAGTACACAAATACTCAGTAAAAAAGCACACTATTCCACTAGTAGGAAGGATATTTCTGCCGTAGAAATGGTCAACAGTTCCTGTCATCTTTTTAATATGATTGAAACTACAGGCTTCTCTGTGATAAGACAGACACTGTTTCATGAAACTTTCATCTGTTATCTTACACACCTGCCAGTTGAACATGCGACCAATAGCTGGAATAAATTTCTTTTACTGGAAATTGTGTCATATTTAAACCAAATTATAATAATTTCCTAAATAAGAAACTTGCTTTTCAGGATATTTTTTTCACAACATAAGCTTTAAAAATATTTTGAAGAAAACCATGGGGAAATCCCCCAAAATTCACCATTGGACTCTTTAGTTTTTTCCTGCATCTAAAACTAATCTAGAACTGTTTATCTTTTCTAGTAAAATTAGGCACACCACAGTATTTGCTTATTACAGAAGGTGTAAAAAAGACAATGTTGCAGATCCTATGGCAATAGAGGGAGGGAGTTTTATTGCTTGAGATTGTAATACGTATCCCCTCAGTAACTAAACCACCTCTGATGATGGGCCTCTCTCTGGCCATTGCACTTGCTGTCTGTGATCTTAGATAGGTTCCACCTTGGGTGAAAACATGCGAAGACAGCAGGCTCTCTGCGGTGGTGGCCCTCCTGTGTGTGATCTGCTGTGTGACATGAGTTGGGCTCCCAGCATGACTGTGGTGTAGGCATCCCTTTGAGATCCTCAGGTAGGACAAATTTTCAACAGCTGCCTTAATAGCTAATTAGTCCTTTCCAGACTTTGATATTTGGTTCAGTCACTACATGATGAAAAGTCTTATTTACATATTTTCCACCTGTTGCCTATTTTTCTATCATCCTAGGATTTCTGAACATGTAACATAATGCCAAGCTTTCCCAGAGGTACTGGCTCAAACATACTGTTTGAAGGACTGAAATTTTATATTATTAAGACACAAACTAGATGACTCCTGATTTTTAATCTATGAACTGTATTACATTTTCATCTTGCTTTTTCTTGAGTTTTATTTCTTGGGAAGAATTCAGGGAAGTCCAGACCAATAGCTGAAGAAATGAAAGCGCGTCATCCTGATGGAAGTGACTGTTTCTTTCTATTGACATTGAATACGAACATGAGATTCTCTGTATTTCTTTGTTCTTTGTTAAAAAAAAAAAAAAGGAGAAGAAGAAGAAAAAGGGAAATAAAAGGACTAGGAAATTTAATATGTTTCTTATTCTTTTGGTGTCATTTTTACTAGGCTGTTAATCTGAGGTCTTAAATTCAGAAAAAGGTCATGAGAGCCAAGGGTCTAGTTCAGTCTTTCCTTGCTTTGAAAAGCATTGTACTTTAAATTTCCTTTGCATATTTATAACCCTTCTGCAATTGTACACAAGTTACTGATGTTTCATCTAAATCTTGACAGTAGATAGATTTGCATAGTGAATTGATACTTCAGTTTGTGAAGAAAAAAATAAGAAGGAGTAAAAGACAGAAAATTGCTTTTGTGGTGTGTTAAAGTACTCTAAAAAGATCCAAAACCAAACCATCCCCACAATGGGGTGCTTTCTTATCATCAGCTACACACTCTATCACTCCCACATGAGTGTGGGCTGTCATTTACCACAGAAGCTTAACCTGCCATGCATTAGAAAATAAAAATGCATAGAATATACTTTGTTTCCTTTTCTAGTTTTCTTCACCCTCTGTATTAGGACTTTTTTGCTGCCTTTATTAACTGTGCAAACATGGCTGATGGTTGTTTCACTGGGAAAGAATTAAATCGCTGCTTGTCGTTCCAGATGAGTGCTGGCTCCTTCCAACATTTTGCATGTTTCTGCACAGTTCATAGTGTCATATGCCACAGCCCCTACGACTGAGTGTAGTCTACAAAGTGACTATCAACATTTTGTTCTCTTTCTGGCATGGAAAGTGTATAGTAGCTGCATTTCACAGAATCACAGAAAATTATGAGTTGGAAGGGACCCACAAGGATCATCTAGTCCAACTCACCATCTAATACCCGTACAGTGACCAAGAGCACATCCTAGAGCCTAGATGCCTCACAGTCTAGCAGGCCACTCCGAGCCGGAAGGGGCCCAGGGTCACCCAGCCCTACACCCCCCAGCTAGACCATGTCACTAAGCTCCTCGTCCAGTCTTCTCTTAAACACTTCCAGGGATGGCGACTCCACCACGTCCCTGGGCAGCCCATTCCAATATGCAATTACTCTCTCCGTGAAAAACCGCTTCCTAACGTTAAGATTAAACCTCCCCTGGCGTAGCTTGAGGCTGTGCCCTCTCGTTCTGGTGTCGTCAGCCTGGAAGAAGAGGTCTACACCCATCTGGCTGCAACCTCCCCGCAGGTAGCTGTAAACAGCAATGAGGTCCCCTCTGAGCCTCCTCTTCTCCAGACTGAACAGTCCCAGTTCCTGTAGTCGCTCCTCGTAGGGCCTACCCTCCAGTCCCTTCACCATCCTCGTTGCCCTTCTCTGCACCCTCTCAAGCAGCTCAGCATCCCTTTTAAACTGGGGAGCCCAGAACTGCACGCAGTACTCAAGATGGGGTCTGACCAGCGCTGTGTACAGGGGGAGGACAACCTCCCTGGACCGACTGACCACACTGTTCCTGATGCAGGCTAGGATGCCATTGGCCTTCTTAGCCACCTGGGCACACTGCTGGCTCATGTTGAGTTTCCTATCAATCAGTACACCTAAGTCTCTCTCCACTTCACTAGTCTCGAGCCACTCCTCCCCCAGCCGGTAGCGGTGCATGGGGTTGTTATGGCCGAAGTGAAGAACCCGGCACTTAGTTTTGTTAAACCTCATACTGTTGGAGCCTGCCCATCTCTCCAGTCTGTCAATTTTTAAGCTAGGGGAGCTGATAATTTTTCCATCTCAGAAGCCAGCAGTGAAAAATCTTCTCCTGGCCAAATATTGAGGGCAGACATAACTACAGAGCAGCACATCACCAAGCTTACACCACAGAGTAACTTATCTCTCCAGTCAGCAGCAGCACATTTTCAGCTAACTAGGCGCCAGAAACTCATCTGCTGTGGGTCTGCAGTAGGCCAGACAAGTCTATTACCATTAAGTTATTAGCATCCTCTCCTTTATGGCTTGGAATGGTCGTGTTTGCTCCTCTGTCCTAGAAAATCCCAAATACATTTTTTTTCTTGAACTATGGAGTCCTTCTTGCCTGTGAAATGATGGTGTGATGGGATGTGCATGTGTTTGCACCACAGCAACCTAGAAGCGGGTTTGTTCGGTGCACATCCAGACACTCCTGCTTCTGCTTGTGTCCAGGCTGCAGTGTGGGTACACCTGGACCATGAGGAGATTCCTGTCTCAGTGCCAGTGGATGTAGACCAGAAGAGAAAGACAAGGGAGGTAATTAGCTGGAGAATCCCTAGGATGTTGCAAGTTTAAGTCTGGGTTTGTTAACCGTGAATGGCTACTTTCTTAATAACCAGTTTTTTGTTTTTATAATGTCTACAGTAGTTCATAGTTCCCCAAGAAACCCATTAGTTAACCATAAATGCGTAAATGTATTTTTTCATAATTTAATTAATCTACACTTTGTCTTAGAAACAAGCAGAAGGGTTTTTTTTAAACATTAGCTATTAATTTTGTAATTCATATATAGCTTTCTATAATCATGTAAATGTAAGTCCTAATTAAGTGTTGAAATCAAATTATTCTGTTAATCTGTGACATACCATTAAATTTGATATTTTAACCATGATGAACTATAATTAGATTAAATATAGTTAGATCAAAATACTGTCCTGAACATTTGGTATAAAAAGAAAAATATATAGCTGTGTACGTGTACACCATTTTGATAAATTTATTACAAAAGAACAAAAGCTGGTTTGTTCCAGGTTGGTTTAACAGTCTTGTTCAGAACGTGGCAGGAGTAATTTAAAAGGAGTTGTCTATCAGTTTTATCCACATTATACATCATGAAAGTGTCAAATTGAATCATTAGTACGCTAATTTTGGCTCCCTTAATAATCCTTTTTGTATTGTGTAATTTTACACAATCTTTCAATGATGAGGAATGTATCTAATTGTTGGTTACACTAAGACCTTGTCTATATAAAAGGAGAACAATTTTAAAAATAGCCACTGCTTTCAGTTGTGCAGTTTGAGAAACCTTATTTAGTCATCCAAAACTAGAGGAAATGAAAATCAGGGATTATGATGTCAAACCAGTAACTTGCCTTTTAACCAACCTATAAGCAAGTAAGCAGCCATATAAAAAAATGGCAAACACTTAAAAATAATAGGAAAGTTCCAAAATCTAGAGCTCAAATGTTAGGAAACTTCACTACCAGGGCACTTTGTTTTCAGCTGTTTTATAAGGACACGTTAGGATTAACACTTCAATATCATGAATGTGAAGAAATCTTGATTTTTTGGGCATGATGACTAGAACAGACTCTCTAGTGAGCAAAGTTTTACTTTTTTTTATTGTTTACTGAGTGAATCCCTGCCTCATTCACTTCATGCTCTCAAGGCCTTGTTTGGAAGATAGAAATCCTGACTTCCTCATTATCTTTTTCCAGTTTCTTGTTTGGAAGATAGAAATCCTGTCTTCCTCATTATCTTTTTTCAATGCTTTTTTCCAACGCTTTTTTCAATGCTCATCTGATGTCTTGGCTATGTTTCAGATTGGTTAATTAATATTCTGCATAGTTTTTCTAAAATTTCAAGTTAAAAGATTGTTTTTTATTTAGGCTTCTAGCAAATAGAGAATCATATGTACATTGACCTCCAGAAAGGACTGCATTTCTTATTGCAGTTTAATTTTATGAAGCCTGATCAGGTCAGTTGAAAAATAATGTAGAAATATTAGTATGTTGCAAGAAACTGTTTGGTTATTCAATACAGTGTTTACCTGTTCCAGGATATCACGTCTTTCAATGTAAATTGTAATTTGTGTAAAAGACCAAGCTTTAAGTGAGTCATAGGTGTTACATATGGTACAGTAATATGACAATGTTAGTGCATAAAGTGGAACCAAAAAATATTTTGAAGATTCCTGTGACCTTACTGACCATTCTGAGGATAGGAGTAATCAGAGTCCTTGGGCACATGTGTGCCCAAGGTTGTTAAGTGGTGCTTTTGACGTGGGGAGGGATGGGGAGATACACACACTTGCTCTTCTATTGAATGTCACAGCTGGCCTGTGCAGATCAGAGCATCTGGTGCTCCCTCTGAAATGCTGCCTCTACAGTCCCCTTACCACAAGCTCTGCATTCTGCTTAATTTCCACACCTGCCACTTGTATAATATAACTGAGAATGACCCCAGTGTGATACAGAAACTACACAATGCAATCAGTGGCGGCAAATTTACAATTTTAAAATTCAACTATATAATTGTATAAAAAGAGCTCAAACTAAAAATACGTAATGCAGCTGTGTTTCATCTTGGTTTTTAGGAGACAACAAAGGATGAGTATGCCCTTAACAAACTGGTTCTGTCTCTCCCTCTCGCACACTCTCTTTTATTTTATAGCTATAAATACTCAGTGATCCCACTGTTAAGAGACAGTGAAAATCAATATCTTTGGATTTTAAATTGTTGAGCCTTTTTTGGTGGTATGAGTAGCGTGAAGGAATTTGTGGAAGGACCCAAGGGTCTTTAGCCAAAGGAGTGATGGATTCACATGGGTTTGGGTCTTGTGATAGGATTTTGAGAGAAGGTGTTTCTGATGTATCTCAGGACTGTAAAATGCTAACCAGGGCAACCTGTGAATATGCTATCTATTTCTGAATTACATAGTAATTTGAGATAACAAGGATCAGCTTGAAGACAGATGCTGAGGTGCTGGTTTCTTCTGAATTCTGAATAGGCTTTGGCTGGGAGCTTTCAGATAACCTCTGTAGGACGTTATTCCTCCACCTTGCTGTGTTACCATGCTTTATGCCAGGCTTCTGTAGCTCTCCTTGTCATACCGTAGCCAGAAGTATCAATTACCCCTGGAAAATGTGAAAAATATTCCTGGCAACTTGGGCTGCCAGCCCATTGACACCTGAATGTTCAGAGCTTTTAAAACACTCATTTTAGCTGAGTCAGTCTCCAAAAGGCAAGGGCTGGTCTTAAATCAGCATTGCATAATCCAGGGGAATCTCAGTTCCTCACCTGCTTAGCACAACCAAATGGCTTGATCCTTTTCTGTCACCTCCACTTCTTTGAGCACTCTAGGCACTGATTTGAAGGCAGAATTTTACTGGGAGAAAGAGTTTGAACACAGAACCTTTTTGTAAGAAAAAAAGGATAAGATAAGAAGGCAGGAGGCCATTATATGTTAGGGCAGTACGACTTGCCACAAACTAATTACTGTTCTCTTTGGAGAATGAAATCAAGCAGCAGATAAAGCCACTCATGTAAAATAGTACTTTTCTGGGTCGGTAATGGTCTTTCAGCCAGAAGGTAATCAGGTATTAAAACCTGGTAGTTGGAGGAAAAATAGATGTCCTGATGCCAAATCATACTGCAACTGGCTCCAGTCCTAGCCTGGAGCAAGGCAGAATTATCAGGAGGATTAGTGAGGCAGAGAGACCACTGTTCCTTCACAGGGTCTCCCCAAACTCTAATGACACTTGTGCCAAGTTTTAATAGCATCATGGTCTCTGACAAAAATAATAATAATTAAAAAAAAGCAAACAAACAAGAAAACCCAAACCAAAACAAACCTTTTGAAGAATCAGTCATTTAGTGCAAGTGTCAGAATAGCAAGAAAGGGGGTGTATATTCTTTCAGTGTAAACATAAGTACCTTTGTCATCAAGTCCCCATGCTATTACTGAGTTTCTTGAAAACTCCAGCCTTTTGGCACAAGTTACTGTGGAAGGTCTGGTCTGGATGGGTGACAGAGCCCTGCTGCAAAAGGTGGTGCAAAAGGAAGCTCAGATGTCCTGCAGAGCATGGTGGCTGCACAGGAACACCTCATTTGGGTTGCAGAGACTGTGTTACTGTCACCACAGTACTGACTCTGCCACTGGAATCTGACTCTGCTGGAGTCCCTCGTGGGTTCAAAGACAGCTGCACAATTTAAGGATGCTTGTCAAAAGATATAAGGTTCAAAAGGATAGGTGTCAGTGCTCTGACACACCTCACTCCTCTCCCTTCTGTTTGGGAGAGAGTATAATTATCTAGGTCATACATTAGCACCATGTATAGGAAATATGCTGTAATGGTTAGATTTCTTTTCTGTTATGTGGCTAGTATCTGGCCCTGTTTAGGGGTTTGAGCATTTTTCCTTTCATTCTTAAATCTTCTCTCTTATTATAGAGGTTATGGTAGGTGAATGGGAGTGCTGTGGGTCAGGTTTTTTCAAGCTAGAAGAAAAAAGGGCAGATAGTCAATATTTTTATGTGGCATAGCTATTAGTTTAAAACACTATAAAAAACATTCATTTCAATCAGCCTTTTTTAAGTTTACAGTAACAGAAATATTTTTTAAATAAACACCGACAAAGAGTATCACTCTCTAGAACTATTCTGGGCTAACTTTACTCTTGTGACATCCGTTACCATTGCTTCAATTTCTAAAATGCATGTAGGTATGTGACTGTTCATTAAGAAAAAACAGATGTGTTCAATGAGGCAAATTATCTTAAAGTGGAGAAACACTAGATTTTCATACCATAAATGCCTGCATTAAACTATGTTGTTATCATAGGGAAAGCATGATGGGCTAATGTCTTATGAAGATATAGGAAAAAATTAATAAAATGTGTCTACAGTTTTAAAAGTTTCATGAAGTAATTCACATTCTTTTTTGTATGATGCTAACTGTAAGAATTTTGCAAGTTACTTAAGTGACAACTGTGATCATTGTGTTACATTATGTATTCAGAAACAGTAGTGGAAATTTGTGTATTATTCTGAATAACTGAAAGCTGGAGAAGATATTTATGCAGTCCACAAATACATTATGAAAGTACTTAATCTGAAGCAAACACAATTGTACATGTTTTTATTATGTACTCTTCCAGATTTAGCTATGATAGAGTATCTTACAGAGCATTTTAAGATATTAGACAAAACTGAATATATTGCCTTAGTTCATCCTAATTTTAAGTAGCTATGGGTTTGGGTTTTTTAAGGAAAAGTATTGGATTCTTTTTATGAAAACTTTTCCCAGTGAATACAGAACTGTCGGGAAGTGATACACTAAGCTACAGCTTCTTTTAGCAGATACCTCTTTTCTGAATGGCAATTTATTTTTTCCCTCTGAGTTTGCTTAATGGTGTTATTCATAGAGTGATAATTTTTCACAGTGTGGGTCTGCCTGCTCCAGCAGAACTCAGCAGGAGCTGGAGGCTGCTGCCACTCTCAGGTCACTCCACTGTGAGGCAACAGCTTGTATGCCTGTAGGAACTCACTAACATCCACCCCCCTCCCCAAAGGAATATCACCCTTCCATTCCTTTTGTTTTTTTTCCAACACCAGATAGGATCTCAAAATATAGGAAACAAACTTCTACACATACATGTCTCCACTCAAATATGGATTTTATGAATGGAGAGAGTGCTTTCATTATTTTATGAACGCATTTTTTTGACACTTCAAAGTAAACCTGTCAGCAGATAATCAAAATATTAAGGAAGAGGACATTTTTGTGACCAAGGTGTGTAGAGGCCCAGAGGGATAGGTCATCACAAGGTGCCAATCCAAAAGTCAGAAGTGATTATGTTCATTATTGAACTAAAAAAGTCTGAAATTTGCTCACAGAATAAAACAAGCGAACAAATAAATATAAAGCTTTCAATATCTTTTGTCATGTCTCTTCAGTTTCTGCCTCGTGTAGTGGCTGCATATATATGACTACTGTGTTGACACTGACACAAATATTACTTGAAGTGTTATGTCCAAACACATCTTCACATCTACATTGTCACTTAATTTCTCAGATTTCTCTAATTGTTAACTCTCAGAGGTTTATTTTTAGTAGCTATTATTAAAAATAAGATGGGAGCTGTTTTCACTCTGTTTTATAAGTCATTGTTATCAGAAGATTATTAAAGGATTAAATAATATTTTTCTCTGCCATTATAGAATAAATTGCATGTGTCTCAGTTGTTCATTCTGTAAAGTGGACATTGAATATGATCACTAATTTTTCCAAATGACTTTGAAAAGCCCACAAATATAATACTTTATGTATTAAGTTTTGCTGTGACTGGTTTTCTGGTAGCAGGGGGCCTATGGGGAGGCTTTTCTTCGATAAGTTGCTGGAAGCCTCCCTCATAGCTGGCGAGTTAATGCCAGCCAGCTCCTGGCAGGACCCGCCTCTGGCCAAGCCCAGGCCAATCAGGAGAGATAGAGATGTCTCTGTGATAACATATTTAAGAATGAAAAAAAAAGTTTAGAACAGGAAGAAGTCATGGCCGCCAGAGAAGAGTCGTGAGAAGTTGTAACAGCAAATGCAGGCACCAAGGCCAGGGCCGAAGGAGGAGGAGGAGGTGTTCCAGGTGTTTCGCTGCAGCCCGTGTTGATGACCATCATGAAGCAGGCTGTCCGCCTGCAGCCCATGGAATGGAGATAACAGAGGGATGCAGAAAATCCACCTGTAGCCCATGGAGAGGGGAGCCCACGCTGGAGCAGGTGAATACTGGAGGGAGTCTGCAGCCTGTTGGAGCCCACATTGGAACAGAATCCCAGGAGAGACGTGTGACCTGTGGAGAGGAGAATCCATGCTGGAGCAGAACTCTACCTGGTAGGATCTATGTGCTTTGGAATGGGACCCATGCTGGAGCAGCCAGTGCTCAAGGACTGCACCCTATGGAGTGACCGCCGGACAGCAGAGTATGGAAGAGCTGCTGCCCCTGGGATTGGACTCACGCTGGAGACAGTCATGAAAGACTTTCTCCCATGGGAGGGACCCCATGGAATGCAGGAGAATGGCCTTTTCCCATGAGCAGCAGCAGAGAAACATCAGCTGCCTGGTTTTCCCCTACTCCTCCTCCCATCTGCCTCCTGAAGGAAAAGGGGAATGTGGTATCTGTTGTAAGAGATGAAGGGGTGGGGGAGAAGGTTGCCTTTAAGATGATGCTTCTCACTTTAAGCTCTGATCTTATTAGCAATAAATTATTTATATCCCCACTTTGGAGTTTAATTTTGCCTGTGACAGTAAAAGATTTCTAATAGTCCTCATTCCTGCTGTAGCAAAACTCTTCAGGCTTTTTTCCTTTTCCTCTCTCCCCTCTTTGTATGGGGTGGGGAGAGGGCGGGGGAAAGAAGTGAGAGAGTGGCTGTGGGTGAATCTCTGGCATCCAGTCAGGGTCAAACCACCACACTTTATTAGGATGATGTTCTGGTTTTAGCTGTGGTAGATTTAATTTTCTGTGTAGGAGTTGGTACAGTGCACTGCTTTGGATTCGATATGAGGATAACGTATAAACACAATGATGTTTTGGTTGTTGTTCAGCAGTGCTTATCCTAAGTCAAGGACTTTTCAGTTTCCCATGCTCTGTCACTGAGCAGGCACACAAGCAGCCTGGAGGAAGCATGGATAGGACAGCTGAGGTGAACTGGCCAAAGGGATATTTCATATCATGGAACATCATGCTCAGTGTATAAACTGGAGGGAGTTGACTAGAAACTGCTATTCACTGCTCAGGAATGGGCTGAGCGTTAGTGGGATGGTGAGAAATTGAATTGTGTATCCCTTCTTGTTCTTGGTATTTATTACTCTCTCTCTCCCCTTTTCATTACTATTATTATTCATATAATTAATATATTTTAATCGTTGCAATTATTGTCTGCTTACCTCAACACACAAATTTTACTTTTTTTTTCTGTTCCTCTTCAGCATCCCACCTTTGTGAGGTCAAGTGAATGAGGGATTGTGTGTTACTAAGACGAAGGCCGTGGTAAAATCATGACAGAGGAGCTACAATAAGATGCAGAATGCAAAACTTAAGGGCCCAGCTGGGAGAAACAAAACTGTCTCTCAGTGTCTTCTTCTATGCATTTAACATCTCTTTGTAATCCTCCTTTCTTTTCTCTGTCTTTAACTAGTACCACTGTTTGCCTACTGAAATCTTTAACAACAAAATAGTGTACACAAAAGTGCACAGCACTCTTAGCAGCAGGTTATAACTTTTTTCTTTTTTAAATTACACTTCGGTGTTTAAGAGAAGACTGGACGAGGAGCTTAGTGACATGGTCTAGCTGGGGGGTGTAGGGCTGGATGACCCTGGGCCCCTTCTGGCTCGGAGTGGCCTGCTAGACTGTGAGGGATCTAGGTTGGTGTTACGCTCTGGGATGTGCTCTCGGTCTCTGTACGGGTGTTAGGTGGTGAGTTGGACTAGATGATCCTTGTGGGTCCCTTCCAACTCATAATATTCTGTGATTCTGTGATTCTGTGATCACTGTGCCTTTGGATACCCTAAAGGCCAGAAAACAACTAATTTAGGTGGAAATGGCCTAGACATACACAGAGAGAGGGGCAGGAGAACTGACTCATGGACAGTTTTTTGAAAGCAAGGAATTAGGAGACATTCTGGGCCTATTGCTTTGCTTGCAGCACGGTTGCTCTATTAAGGTGAATGGGAGAGGGATAGATTTAGTGACTTTGAAAATGAGGTTATATGAGCTCTGCAGGGATCCTTGCTTTTGTTTGTTATTTCATCCCCAGTGCCAAACAGAAGCCATGTGTGTCAAAGAGATTATAGTTTCCTGTCTCCTAATGCTTTCTGTCTTCCATCCTTTCTTGCCTTGAAGTCTAGAGTTCACCAATTGTCTTTGGCTGGTTTCTGTACACACACCTCACAGTACCAATTACACAGCTACATTTAGACAGAAACATATACAGTCAGGCCTCCTATACCACGATACCGTGGGTCTTGACCTCAGCAACCCTCCATCAGTGTTTAGTTGCAGGTCATTGATAGGCAAATTTGGCCCTGGTCACCCTCCCCTGCTTCTGAGCTGTGCCTGCCATGTTTCCTCCCAGGAGACACGCCTGGCATGGCACAGCTGTGGCTGGGGTCGGCCGTGCATAGCTCCTCTGCCCTGTGGGGCAGCTGCAGCAGGCGAAGGAGGCACTGCGGGGCACAGACAGCCATGGCACGGGCGGTAAGGGGGGGGATTTACGTATTCATGACAGCCTACTTTGAATATTAATGTGTGATGGGTTGCGCATGCGGAGTCCCAAAACGGGCCTCCTTAATCGCTGGAAAATCATGCAGTGAAGATGTGAAGCTGCTATCTGTGGGACGCAAAGTGGAAGAGGGCTGACTGTACATCTTTTTTGGGAGAGGAAGAGTGAGGAGAGTGTGGACTATAGCTTGTTCTGTTCTGCACTGAATCTGTCAATATTTTTATTCAATGTAGTGCAATTTTTTATAGAGTTCCAGAAAGCTGTGGGTTTTCCCTGTCTTCCTATGTGAAAAACAAAATGCCAAATTAACATTTTTTTCTAGAACTGATTTATTGGGAAAGTAATTTTTTCTTTTATTGGTTTGGATGGCATTTCTGCAACAATTAATAATTTAGACTCATTTTAATTTGGTGCGTAAAACTGATTGTTAATTTCTCTTTATCACAATAATTACCCCAAAGTATGGAAACTTCACAATGAATTTTCAAGCTCATTGTAGATCAATGACATATGAATGAATGGATGCATTTTTTACTTCTGGAAAATTAAATTCTTACAGAAATTATTTCAATATGGTTATATAAAATGAAATTTAACAGTGATAGTCCAATAAAGAAGCCTTAATAATTAAAGAAAAAAATTATTAATTAAAATCTTGACTTACCTTAATTCTAGTAGTACTGTAGACCGATTTAGGTAGTATGAAGTGAGCTGATCTCCCTTTTTTTCCCCCTAGTGGATTATTTACTTACATTCCAGCCAATTACATCTATGTAATTTCTTCGCAGGCTTAATCTAAAGACAGTGGGGTGACCCAGCATTTTCTTGGGGTTTAATTTTGCCTTCAGAATATTTATTACTGGTGATGATGTGTGAAAAGGAAAGAGCATAGCTTTGCTTTCAGAAGCCAGGGTGGGCTTGTTTGGTTAATACTTAAGAACAATAACATGCAAAGACTTTGTAAATTGTTCACAGATGATGTGTAAATACCTAGAAAACAATAAAATATAGTTAAGACATTTTAGAATGTAAACTCAGTTTAACTTGTAGGTGCTGTAGAGTTTGTGTTGCAAAGTGATTCTAAAATAATTTTTGCATGTCTTAAGTTTAAAAAGTTTGTGGTTTTAAGGAGCTAGATCATATTAATCAAAGCAACAAGCTCCAAGTATTCTCTTGCTCCTCACTGAACTCTGTCGGAGTCAGATCTTACATGAGAATTGGATCCACAATGAATAATTTGTGACAGGCTTTTCTTTAACAAGAGATGAATTAATTTTCCTAAGAAAATTAGCAATCCTTAAACTTAAACTGAAGTTCTACTCTACTGACTTTGGACTAGCATATTTTCTATGCACTAAATAAACTCCTTAGCTACTGAGAGAATATTGCAGTTGATGGTGGTGATGTGTGCTATTATTAGACCTGCATAAATAGAAACAAAAAGTTGGTCAATTTTCCTAAAAACAAAATGCCTAACAGCAATATTGCGTTGTCTCCAGTCTTTGAAGAAATAAGTTAACTGCACAGTGTTATTAAAATTTTTCAATATACGTATCCTAAACTTAAATTAACCTCTTGATATTCCTCTAGAGACTTAACAGTAGATGTGTTCTTTTGAAACTGAGTCAAGGCCGAAAAATACATGGCCTCCTCAAACTTCATTGGTTTATAAAATTGACTTCTTCATGTTTTGTCCGTAACTAGTATGAGTCCCATGTATTGACTGACTTTTCCTTCCTATTTCAGGGGTTCTTGTCACTTTTGTTTGTTTGTTTGTTTGTTTGTTTGTTTTGTTTCTCTATGGACATTGATCACACTTTGCTTTTCAATGCTTCCCATCCCAGGTCTCCCCTTCTCATCATTTGATGCGATTCACTGTACATTCTGTCCCCTCTTTACTTCCCAAACCTTCTTTCCCTAAACTTGTATTCCCAGTGGCTCTATTCTCTTATCCTCACATCAAGATTCATAATACCTCTTCTCATGTACCTGAAGCTTAGAGTCCCATGGCCACCCATGCTGAGTTTACTGTTTTTCTCTGTTCCATGGAAATTTCAATTTCTAATTGTGCCTAAATGTTATCCTCTGCTTTGTGGGTCTGGCAGCTTCTAGTCCCCTTTGTCCTTTTAATCTTACTTTTGCCTCTGAGAGATGTCTCATTTAGAGCATCAGTCTACAAAAATCTTTTGGCAAGGTGTCTAGAGCCAAGGTGAGAGCAGTTTTGCTACAAGGTACTAATTTGTGTTATCAATTCTTTTTTTTGCACTGCAGATAGTTGGAAAGGTGCTTCTAGGTGCTTAAGTAAATAGATGGAAAAGATTTAATGTGTGATTTTAAAATTTTTTTCATGATTTCCATTTTTTTCCTCTTAGAAATCAATACATTTCTGCCCATTGATCTTGGAATTTGGAACATAGATCACATGTGATATCAAAAGTGTTATGTATCAATCTCAACCAGGGGTGTTATAAACATTGGTCAGTAAGGAAAGGTTTGCCTGTCTGCCTTCCTCCATTCATGAGTAAGAAAGTGAGTCAAGAAATAAGATGTCATTCTCTTGAGTTCTTGCAGGTAATTATGATTATTCCCTGAGGCTTAGTTCTCACAGGTGGATTTATGAAGCTTGCTCAGATTACCTTCACATATTCCGTGAACAAGTCTCTCTTTCAGTTTATAGTTGTCTTTTACCTTGTCATGGTTATATATAGGAAGACCGAAATTTATTTTAGGTACCTCTCAACATCTACATTTATTTCAGTTAGATGGCCTTTACAGTTGAAGAAAAGAAAGAGACATTTCTAGGGTGTGATTCATTTTGTCCTCTTTTAGGTGTTGACTTTAGGAATGGATGAACCATGCCAAACAAGTACCTTCAAAGAAGACCTAGAGGGACAAGATCAAGTGTGAACCTCTCCCATTATTGTGTTTATATTTACTCAGATCAGGAATTTTAAATTAGTGACTAGAATTAATTAATGAAATACCTTTCTATATAGAGCCGATATATAAGTAATCTCTATCATCTAAGCCTTAACATAAGAATTTTTTTTCACTCTGCTTTGATGGGAAGGGATTTTTAAAGACTTAGTCCAACATGCCTGCCATGGGTAGGAATATCTTTCACTATGTTAGATTGCTTAAATGCCCATCCAGTCTGACCTTGAATACTTTCAGGGATGGGATATCCACAGTTTCTCTGAACAACCTGTTTCAGTGACTCATCATTCTCATTATAAAGAAGTTTCTTCCTTACAGCAAATCTAAATCTGCAGTCTTTCAATTTAAAGTCATTGTGTCCCATCACTACAGGCCTTAGTTAAAAGGTTTTTCTTTCACAGAATCACAGAATCACAGAATCACAGAATACTATGAGTTGGAAGGGACCCACAAGGATCATCTAGTCCAACTCACCATCTAATGCCCGTACAGTGACCGAACACACACCCCAGAGTGGTGAACATAAACCTAGATCCCTCACAGGCGCACAGGCCACTCCAAGCCAGGAGAGACCCACAGGACCATCCAGCCCTACACCCCCCAGCTAGACCATGTCACTAAGCTCCTCATCCAGTCGTCTTTTAAACACTTCCAGGGACGGTGACTCCACCACCTCCCTGAGCAGTCCATTCCAATGAGCGATCACTCTCTCTGTGAAAACCCTATTCCTAACCTTCAGTCTAAACTTCCCCTGGCGTAGCTTAAGGCCATGTCCTCTCATTCTGGTGTCATCAGCCTGAAAGAAGAGGCCCACACCCACTTGGCAGCAACCTCCCCTCAGGTAGTTGTAAACAGCAATCAGATCACCTCTGAACCTCCTCTTCTCCAGGTTGAGCAACCCCAGTTCCCATAGCCGCTCTCCATAGGGCTTATCCTCCAGTCCTTTCACCATCCTTGTCGCCCTTCTCTGGACCCTCTCAAGCAGCTCAACATCCTTCTTAAACTTCTTAAACTTTCTTTCTTATAAGCTACCTTTAAATATTGAAAGGCCACAATAAGAACTCCCTGAAGCTTTTTCTTCTCCATGCTGAAAAAGTTCAGCTCTCTCACCTTTATCTTCCTAGGAGGAGTGCTCCATCCCTCCAGTCAGCTTCGTGGTCCTCCTCTGGATTCACTCCAGCAAGTTTGCATCCTTCCTGTGTTGGGGCCTCCAGAGCTGGGTGCAATTGTCCAGGAGGGGTCTCGCAAGAACAGATTAGAAGCCTAGAATCGCCTCCCTTGACATACTGATCCCACTTCTTTTGCAGCCCAGGACACATCTGGCGTTCTTGTAAAGTGTTGACTATTATTCTTTGTGTCTCTCCAACAAATGAGCTCTGCTTTCAGTGGTAATACATTATTATCTAGGACTTGGGAAAATGGTAGAAAAAGAATGAAAGGATAAAGCAGATGGACAGTAGTATGAATCCTTTAACATCCAATATATGATTTATAATGGTATCTTGTGAATGAAATCTAATACAATAAATCCAACGTAATTTCCAATATGTCTTACTAAAGCAAGCAGAATTTCAAAGGAAAAAAAAGGGTCTGTGACAGTTTCTTTACTTAGACCGTGTCTGCCCTTAAAACAATTTGCTGACATAGCTGGGCTGGGGAGGAGTGAGATGTTTTCACCATCTTGACTGACATAAGTAAGATAGCAACTCCCTGGATGTAAAAATGCTTCTAAAGCAGAGGGGGGAAAAAAAAGAAGAAAAAAAAAAAGCCAATTTGCAAGTACAGTTTATTTTATTCCTGGAATGAAACTCCTTTGCTGTTGCTCTATCTCCATGGTCAGCATTTAACAATATAAGTGTAGTACATATAATGTCTTTTCAGCAAACCCTTGTAAACCTAAAGGATGCCTTCTGCATTTCAGAAGAGTCAACTCTTACATTCTCACTTTTTATGACTTTATAATTCACTTCAAGTGAAAAACCTTTTTTTTTTAAGTGACCACATAAAAATATCCCTATGTCATATTTGGAACAAGTTCATTGACCTTTTTTTGAGGACATTTTCTTCTCTACAGCCAATTTATATTCGTCTCTTGAGTGGTCACTTTTTAGATGTATACGTATGTTCATTCAATAAAGATATGCTGTCTAGCTGAATGTGTGCCAAAATGTTATGACTTCCCCTCTTCATTTCTGCCAAACAGTATGAAGCTACTTAATAATATCTGGCATATTGTGTTTTGTCACTATGCATGACCTAAACACATCCAGACATATGTTACACGGAGCCTTTATGTCTTCCTTTTCAGTGGGTGGGAGAAGAGACTTCTATGTTTAATTCTCGAGGGTATTTACTTCCAGAATATAGTATAATTTGCATATTCAAGACATAATTTTTATGCTATCCAGGCAATACCTGGCTCTGTTATCTTCTGTGAAGTTCACAGAAATTCTTCGTAGCATTGAGAGAGGAAGGTGTGTGCTGCTTTGTGCACATTTCTCACATTGTTTTGAGTACATCACCTTTCACTGGAGCCAGACCACAGTTGGGTTGTTGAAATTTATGATCTTGTCAACTTAGGGAAAGTAAGCAAGGACATGGTTTTAAATTATCTATGTCTACAGGGCTAAATTCACAGGTTCACAGGTTATTCTGAGTTGGAAGAGACCAACAAGGTTCATCTAGTCCAACTCCCAAGTGAGCGCCCACCTGGGGATTGAACCCACAACCCTGGGGCCATGGGCACCACACTCCATTCAATTTGTAAATTATCTTATTTTAATAAATTTTAATTGGGGTGAGGTATTTCGAGGTTTGTTTGGTTTTTTTTCTTTTGTTCAACTTAGAAGATCGGAAACTACAGGACAAACACCCCAGAACTGCTCTTAATGAGAGCATTCATATGAAGACTTATACGTATATGATTTGTATGTTGTCAATAAAACCATCTGTGCTCAGAGAAGCCCCTTTGGACAAGAAATATTTTATAGCTCACCAGGCCATCCCTGCTTTCCGAGTATGTCAAAGCTGTGCTGCTGTGCTTGGGGATATCTTGATTTGTAACCTGTGTTAGCCCAATTAGAGATGTGATTATACCAGAGTTTCCAGTGAATGACTGCCTTTACTCTCTCTGCCCAACATGTCTGCTGGTAAAACAATCACCCTGCTTCTAATTTATTTATTTGCTGCTTGTAAACAAAAAACAAACAAAAAAAACCCCACAAAAAAATAGGAAAGCCTACTTCCGGCTGCTTGGACACTGTCTTCCACCAGATTAGTGTCTCCTCGATTACTCCATCATGACCATTTTGCTGTTCTCTACGTCTATAAAAATGATCCAGGCTGAAGTCAGAGCAAGGGACATATTTTTGTATGACAGAAACATGATACTATTCATCTGAACTGAGATTTCCCTAGGACTCATGTACATATTTCAGTTTAAAGGTTTTAAGCTTTTGATGGATCACGGCACAACACAAACTCAGAGTTCCAAGAGCAGAGCCTAGTAAAAAACAAATAAGATTTCACTGAGTTGTGTCTAATACGTAGATATTTTTATGAGAGGTGTGCAGAAAAATCTCATCTTCAGCCTAGCCCCTAATTGTATTTGCTCTTACTATGAAAAACTGCAAAATTCCTTTGGGTGATTTCTAATACATAACCAGCATAACATCACATACATTGTCCTGGGGATTCCTCATAACTTGCCATCTCTGTTCTTTTACCTTATGTGTTATCGCAGAATTAACTCTTGATAGAGAGCAGCATATAAGGAGAAACAAGTTTATTACACTTCTATCATGTTAGCTTATTGGTAGCCATCAAGTGCTGTGTCATTTAGGTCAAACAGTGTAAACCACACTGTTACAAACCATGGTCTAAGGAAGGAACATGTTCCTACACATATTGAAGAATTCTTTAGGCAATGAAAATGGCAGGAACTAGAGATATGTCATGCCACTTAACGCTGATTCAAATTGAAAGTTTAATTACCTCTAATTTTGTTATACTGTAGTACAGCTATGGAAAGAAGTACCTACTGCATTGCTGTTGGCTGGGAGAGCTGAGGGAATGACCAAAACAAGGTAAGTTATTGCAAACAGGGTTCTGTCTAGCACCTGTGGCTATTTAATTAGCCAGACTAAACTCTAATGAGAAAAATCACTAGAGGAGAGAGTTTTCTTATTTTTCTTGCTTCTTTCTGACCAAGGGTAGGGTGAAAAGTTAAATGAAGCGGAAGTTCAGATAGGAGCTTAGGACTTTTTCCATAATAATAGGAAGAAATTTTTGGGTCTCTTTCTGCTACCTCTGTGGTGCTGGAACCTTTAGGCCTGAAGGAAATGAGACAGCAGCTAGGTTCTTCCTGGTGCAGGAATGAACGCCTTGCTGGACTGACTGCTCCATACTTTGCCACTACCACATTTAGTGCTTGTGAGAAGTCAATCCCTCACCAGCTTCCAACACAGAGTAAATCAGGCTATTTAAACAGTTTAAACTGCTGGTCTGAACTAAGATGATTTTTATTACCATTGGATTAGGAACCAGTTGTATGAACTGTGCTGTTGGCTGTTCAGGGGAAGCGGACTTTTCAGTGTTTGGCCGAAGTTGAAAAATCAGCAAAAGGAAACAGGATATTTGGGTGACTCTAGAAATCCCATCAGGTAACTTTTCCTTCAAGTATGCTTCAAGACTCAGTAGTGGACTAGTTCTACATTCTTTTGGCAAGTACTTAGTAAACATGACAGATCCAAAATATATGTACAAGTCAGTACCACATGCAGCCAACCACTTTGAGAGCTATTAAACCATGGCTAATTTAAGCTGTGAGCAAGCTGAACCAGTCAGTGGAAGAGGAAGAGCAGCCTGGACTAGATGATCCTTGTGGGTCCCTTCCAACTCATAATTTTCTGTGATTCTGTGATTCCACAGCTTCTCTGAATTAGATTTCTAATCTGAGTCACCAGCGTAGGCAATCACTTAGCTAGGAATCCCAGGCACTCATTCGTACTGCTCTTTTTTGAGGGAGAAGATTACTGAAGGAGTGGGGCTGAAATACCTTAACAGCACAAATCAGATACTGGTTTAGCTGGGTTTAGAACTGTGCTGGTTCTGAGTTTGTTCTGGCTGCTATAATTTCTTTTCTTGTATTTGATGGCAAATGTTCACACTGATGTTAATGTGTCCACTATTAGATTGCTTATAATTGGTTCACTACTTTTCTGAAAAGATTTAAATTTATCACTTCATGTTTGCTCCTTACAACTATTGCACACACAGAAATAAAGTAGTTGTTGAGACTAATGTTTCTCTATTCCATTCTTTTCACCGCTTTTCATAAAAGAGTGAAGTTGTTGGAAAAAAGACACATTTATTCCCTATTCTGAGTTCACCCCTTTGGACAGCAGTTCAAGTTAGGAAAAATAAGAGCAAAACAGTTTGGAAAATACTACAATGGTGTATTTTTCAGCCACTGTCTCAGTACAAATAATTGAATGAAATACAGAATAGGGATATCAGAGTGAACCCAAAAGTGAGTCAGAAAACCTACAGGTACTTTAGCTGCACATCCACTGTGTACATTCTAGCCATGTAAGTTAGGTAAAAGAGTGTTGTCTGGATAATTTCTGCTCCAGTACATACCTGCAACTCAACTCTACAGATCTCTGTGCCTGAGGCAGCGTGACTTCAAAATCTATCTTTGTATGGCTTTCATCTTTAAAATAAGATTTCAGTGCCAGTGTTCAAGAAGCTTCCCCCTTGGAGGATCAGAAACCATACAGCTCTTCTGCACATTGAAGTACTTCAGTCTTAGCTCAGTACTTTGGAGAGAGAAAAGTTATCATTCCTTCAATATGCTTAACCAGAAAATAAATTCTTCCTTGAAAAAAAAGCTAAAAGAAAGATCTGGAGTTGTCCTTCTTGGCTTGGAGTACTTGATCAAGTTTTCTTTGTGCCTCGAGAATGATTCGACCCAAAGTGATTACATAAAATTTGGCTTACATTTCCATTTTAGACCTTCGGTGACTTATTAATTAGACCTTTACAGCAACTAATGCATCTGTAATATGGTTGGTTTGATAGATAAAAATCCCATAAAAGGATTTTTTTTTTCTTAAGTATTTACTTTAAAAATACATTAATACCAGTGTTCAGATATGGAAACTTCTCCAGCTTTCTTTGCCTGAATTTCAAATGCAAACAATATTGTGTTATTCTAATATTTATCTAACACTTAGTTAATTACAATTTCACTTAAGGAACAAATATAAGAAAAGTATTTGTGTGAAACGAGCCACTCTTCTTTAACTTGTACCAGTAATTATCAGCCAAGATTTTGTTCAGTTTGGACTGCATGCAATGTGCTAGTTATTAACTGCTTGTGATTTGGACTTAGTTTGACTGAAACCATGAATAAAATTAGCTTAATTGATTTTGATGGTAGTAAGTATTTATTTGTGTTATAAACCTGTCACAGACCTAAGCGTAATTTGCGACATTCCCCCAGGTAGCACTTGTGAAATAACAAAGGTGTTGATTTTTTTATTTTATACTTTTTGGCAAGCTTTTGTGAGGAAACCTGCCATTTTGTGTCTAGAATATGTTATTCACACATCCAGCTGATGGATTTCCCATCACTGCAACAGGAGATCCAAGAACTCCTTAAAAATCTCCAAATTACTCAGAAGTCCAACTATAAACTGGAAAGACAGAAGATCAAGGAAATAAACCCCTTCCTTCCTTTCTTTTTTTTTTTTTTTTTTTTTGTGTTGACAATGAACTAAATTTTAAATAATTATCCTGGGTCAATTAAGATGAAACAGCAATTAAATTTAGAAACACTTGAATTATATATATAGAGAGAGAAATAAGAACTTTACTGGGAGAAAGGAAAAAAAAATTAATATAACAAATATATATATATGTATGTTTGAACAATAACAGAATATTAAAAGGAAGAAAAAAGAAAAAAACAAACCCCACATTGGAACAATGACAACTGTAAACAAATGGCACTGTAAACAAGTACAACAGGGTGCCTAGTTCAAAGTAAAAAAAACCAGGGCACCTCCAGGACTCCCGAGGCAGGGGGAATAGGGTTCAGGGTAAGCAAACCAGTGGAGTAAACAGCCAGTGGTCCTTTCCNCCAGTGGAGTAAACAGCCAGTGATCCTTTCCCGAAATGTCCAAGGGACTGCAGGGAGATCCAAATGACCAGCAGGAGAGAAGCTGTGCTGACATGAGAAGTCAAAGGTCCACGTGGTCCTGGCTACAAGTCCCTTTCAGGTAGTTGTAGAGAGCAATAAGGTCTCCCCTCAGCCTCCTCTTCTCCAAACTGAACAACCCCAGCTCTCTCAGTCACTCTTCATAGGGCTTGTGTTCCAGCCCTTTCACCATCCTTGTCGCCCCTCTCTGGACATGCTCAAGGATCCCTCTTAAACTGAGGAGCCCAGAACCGAACACAGTACTCAAGATGTGGTCTAACCAGTGCCGAGTACAGTGGGAGAATAACTTCCCTAGT
>WEKX01018800.1:0-10139 GCA_013390025.1 Pitta sordida
ATTACTGTATTATTGTTATTGTTGTTGCTGTTGTTATGAAGTACCATGAAGCATCTAACCATTTCCAACATCCGTCTCCCTCTGTTGATGGATTTCAGAGCTTGTACTGAGAACAAGGTCCCAGTTATAAACCAACTCAGCCTAGGTAATGTGGCCTATTGAACCTGTCTTACTAAACAATACAAATCCAACTGAATCACAGAAGAAACAGTTCAGGTAGAATTATATTCTCAAGACCTAAATACCATTATTTAACTCTCTGCCAGCAGAATCAACAGAGACTTGTTCTGATTCCATGGCCCTTGGAAGAGCTAATTTGTGGAGAAAGCTCAGGTGATAACAAAATTCTTTTCAAACCTCATATCACCTTACTCAAAACAAGAAGTACCCTTTGGTCTGAAAGAGAGGAGGTTTCCAAGCATAGGAAGAAAACAGCTGAAATGGAGCAGTGGGCTTTAAAGTGATGTTGTGCTTGAGTAGGATTATAATGCTCTCAAGGCTGCGTCCTGAATCCCTTCTTCAAACACTTCACTATAATCAGCATTTTTAGACCTACCAGCTCCATGCCAAATGGCAATAATGCCAGTGCTGCCCACACGAGCCAAATCACCTCTCCAAGTAAGACCTAACCATATTGTCATCACACCACTCCAATAACACTGTGACAGTAAGGAAATCTGGTTTCTTTATCCTGAATTGGAAGAGAGTTTACCAACATATTCCTATTAGAAGGAACATTACCAAAGCCACAAGGTGAAAAAAAAGAAAAATGGGAATATAAGCATTTCATATTGCCAAAGACCAATATCCATGGGAGTTTCTGATAGATCCTGATGTTTCTGAATACAGCGGTGTTATCAGAAGTTTACCACATGGCATTATGACACTCAGGAACATTCTTCCTGGGAGGTTGCACAGAGAAAGACTTTATCCTAAAGACCTCAGTACAGAGATAACCAAGAAAGCTTCTCTGGAACTGCTTCCTGGGATGCAGTAATTGATTTTGTTGACTCTTCCAGTCCCTCCAGGACAGTGTTTCATGGTTCAGTGAACATTGTAGTGGTGTAAGCTGAGCTGGCAGACTTTCCCCTGGAGTATTCACCAGTAGTTAAGAGGTGAAGACAGAAGTAGAATAATGGGTTTCTCATTTATAACTGGGAAAAATTCTGGTCTTAAATCTTTTCTGCCAGTTCACTCAGTTGGAGGCTGATCTTGTTTAGGAGGCCACTGAAATATCAGAGAATTCTGGTGCTGCCTAGATGAGGCTGGTGACCAGCATCTCACACTGCTAGGCTGTGTCTACTGATGGCTTACATTTGCAGACCATCGACAGCAATGCTTCATGTAGTTAATTACCAGATCTAAGATGCAAATCAGCTACTTGAAATGAAGCAGAAATCAGCAGCCTGAACCTTGTCTCAGCTGTCACTGGGACTTTAGCCATGAACATCTCAGCTGCCAGCAGCCATAAATGATTCCAGTAAACGTACAGTAAATTTAAGCTGTCAATGGTTTAGAGGCAAGAATGGATTACCTGGGCCATCATTAATATACCTTGTCTTACCATGGCTACATCAGTAATCATGGGCAGTGATAATTCATTGTGAGATGGCAGCCCCCTTACAAGCTGTGTGTTGGAGAGGTGTGGACTACAGAGCTTCATCTTGGGCAAATATGAGGAGAATATTTCATTACAACTATGAGAACAGGTTTTCTGTAGCTTATTATTTATGGAAGAAAGGCTGACATATAAACAGCAATGTTGTGACCAAGTCTAAATTAGAACTAAGCCTCATAACTTGTAGAATTGCACACACTTATTCAAGAAACCAGTAGATTGATTCTCTCTCTTTTTTTTTTTTTGGTAGATAACTGTAAACTGTCCCACATAGTTGTGTATGTTTTTAGGGAAAAAAGTATTTGCAAAAATACTAATTCATTAGAAATTCAATGAAGAATGATGACAAATTTATTGTCAGACAAAGTTTAGGTAGAGGTTTTTATTTCAGAACCAAATTCCTTTTCAAAACAGATTTTCCTCACTACTGTAGCAGTATTAGGCTTTTTGAAGCAGGTTGGCAGCCTAGGGTCAAGTCCCCTTTCTGCACAGAGCATGAGTCTTCAGCATTAGAATTTGTTGGGATGGTTGATTTTACTTACACAAAATAGCTCTCAAGAGGTTTGGTTTTTGTTTTATTTTAATATAGAATAAAATCATCTTTTAAATGTAGAAGAATTCTGCAGAATGAAAGAACAACTCTCAGGCAGCTTTACTCCTGCAATTCAGGTCAATAAATTGTTCATCAAAGCACTGCCACATTAAAACAGACTAGAAAGTAAAGGTATGTAAGTGACCCTCTCTGAAGAGTTCCTCACAGTTTGAGCTGAATCTTAGCACAATATCTTTATCACAATACCATCTTTCCTCTCTGAAACTGTCACTATAGTAACTGCCATATTAAAAAAAATCCCATGCTAATCTTGAAATATGAACAGATACCTAAAATAACCATGCTTCCTGTACCAGTAATATCCCCCAAGGATTTTGCAGAACCTTCGGAGAGATCATAAACATAAATGTTATCATGAAGAAACATTTTGTATTTGATAGAAAAAGTCTGGTAGCTGTTGTAGATTGTTACGTTGCTTCATCTCCTTAATGAATCAAGATGTTGATAGAGAATAAATAATCATGAGAGAGAACAGATTAAAATTACTTTAGAAAGGAGACATGTGTACATTGTAAAAGGCAAGGTAGAAATTATTTACCACTTCACAGTTGTTACAAGAGCAAGTGATAGTCATGATAACATGCAATCTTTTTTCCTAATGCTGGAAGATAGCAACTGCATTGCCATGAGCAAGCACAACTCACTGTGTCCTGCCTGCCATTATTCTCCATGCTGAATTTCTCCTGGATCCTGAAAATCACTGGGAAGTACTGTGAAAAATTGCATGTCATGTAGAGAGAGCCAAGGGATAAGGCATATCCCTACTGTACAATATACAAGGATCAGCATAAATTAGAGCTAGCACATGATCTGACCTTCTGTGTACAAAGAAGGATTTTCTCCCAAAGTAATTAGGGTTTACTGAAAAAAGCTTTTTTTACATTACTTGTTTATAGATGCCTGATCAGATACTAATCGCTTTATAATCTTCTCTAACCTAAATTTTATGGCTGTTGTCTAGGATTTTTAGCATGGTAACAGATGCATAATAGTTGAAAGATAAATGTATCTCAAATCCATTATTTTTGTTTCTTCCTCTAATTTTTTCATTAAAAGTTGTGATATAATAATTACAGTAAGTTATCCTTGTTCAGAATACAAACACTTAAAAATGGTTAAAGCTTTCATATCCGAAATACATCAAGCTCTGTTTTAAATGTCACTGTTCCTTTTGTTGACTTTATCCCCATAAAAAGTATCCTACAGGCAACAGGGGACATGAAGTAAGATTTCTTAACAATATAAAAATGGTCTATGCAGACATAGTACCAACTTTCCAAATTGTTTCTCCAACTTATTCTGAACAATGAATGCACACTACAAAGGCAAGGAGATAGGCAGAGACCCATAACTGCACTGAAAATTAGCTAGGATGTGCAACTGACTCTCTGGGTCCTGTCTGGAAATGCAGAAGATCCCTACCCCTATTGTGCTGTCCTTAGTTCTTTTAGAGCCCCTCCTATTTTCTATTCATCATCTGTCGCATTGTCTGCACATATCTGTGGTCCAGGCTGAGTCTGTTTGTGTAGAGGTGCACTGCAGAACTCCTATCAACCTGAATGATGATGGGAACAAAGATTTCAGGAAGTGCTGTATCCCAAACACAGTGGGATGCTAAAGAGAGGAGAAATGAAAATATGAAGTGATCTTGGAAATAAAACAGAAATTCAATGCATTTCCAGAATTCATTCTCATTTTAAGATCTCTGCTGACAGTATCACTACTGAAATAAAACTAACTAAAACCTTCCAACTTTATGCTTGTGTTACAGGTAATTAAATTTTTTAAAACTTGAAAAACATAAAGAAGATTTTGTAGGATTATGAAACCAAGAGGAAGAGAAAGGTTCCGAAATTTGGTGCATTTGTTCTAAAGCAGAACTCAAAGAGGGCTTTGTCCATTTGTTTCAAAACCAAATTATGAATTTGTCTTCTCTCCAAAGAAAGAATTCTTAAATTTATTCCATATCTTTATTGAACAAGATATTGAACATTATAACACCAGCACATACACTTAATTAAAAGTACTAAAATGTCAGAACTCTATCATGAAGCTGGGAGAAGTTGGCCTGTGTCCCAATTAGTTCTTTTATTAGCTACTCTTGTACGATGATTTTTAATGAACTGGAGATGGATTTGATCAGAAACTGATTTAAAAGAACAGGTTATAAACAGTATATTGTTGCAGGGTAGAAGATCAGGTTATGCCCCAATAGAATTAGCTGTGTTAGACTAAGACACTTTTATGACCTCATTTTGTTTCTTAGGCAGAATTTTTAAATAGGATTTTTTTCTATGTATTTACTTTGGAATGACAGAAGGATACATTTTTAAGGATTTTAGATTTATTATATACTTCTGTTTGCAAGAGGAGGAATAATGACTTGGAACAAATAGACTGTAGGTTTATCTGAAATCTTTACTTATATGGGTGTTACACAGAAAGTCTCAGAAAATTTGGACTTAGTGGGAAGATTTCCTGAGCTTTAAAAAGCAAAAGACACTAATTCTGTCCACATCTGTTGCAATAGGCCACTAGGATGGCATGGCTGTAAGATACTTATAATGTGGGTGGGATGATGGGCACACTCTGCCCTGCAGGATTTGGTGGGAGGTGTTCCTTAATTCACCAGATCACTCCTGCACTTCAGGAGAGGCACCCTGAAGAGACTGCTCACTGTATTTTCTACAAAAACATATCACACAGAATCAGAGAATCACAGAATATTCTGAGTTGGAAGGGACCCACAAGGGTCATCGAGTCCAGCTCCCAAGTGAATGGCCATTCAGGGATCAAACCCACAACCCTGGAGCCATGGACACCATGCTCTGTCTATCTGACCCAATCGCAGGCTTGTGTCATCTTATTTTTTTTTTGTTTTTATTATATAACCTAATTCCCTGTCCCATCATCCCATTATCTAGACCATGTCACTGAGTTCCTCACCCAGTCTTTTCTTAAACACCTCCAGGGATGGTGAGTCCACCACCTCCCTGGACAGACCATTCCACTGAGGAATCACTCTCTCTGTGAAAAACTCCAGGAGTCATGCTAACATATTGTCAGCATAATAGGCCATGTTCTGCTATTTTATATCATGACCTTAACCAAAAAGACACTTAAAATTAGATACAAGTTTAATTTTTTTTCTGTCTGGTTTTACTGGTTTAACTCTGAACCAAGTTCCACAAATTCAACATGGGTTCTGAAGTCTTACTAGTTTTCTCTCACAGAGAGAAGGAAACTAATGATTCTGCCTCTGAGCTTCTATCTGTGCTTCATATTACTGAACCATGGACCAGGACAATGACCCCTCTGCCCAGAAATATTCTGTTCCTCTAGTGCTTACATTTTTTTCTGCATTAGCCCTTTCACTGACCGCTTTAAATAAGATTACATACCACATTTAAACTGAGTGAACACTGTACTCATTCTGTCAAAATTCTGTGATCTACCATGCTTTGAAAATAGCTTTGAAACCCCTTTTGGTTTATTTAAAAACTTTTCTTTTCTAGAATATTCTTTGGAGATTTGCCATTTTTTGATAGCTTGGAGAGAAATCAATCAGGCAGTGTTTCTGGCAACATATATTGAGACCAAATCTATATAAATCCTGACATTCCTTCATGTTTGAGATAGATATGTATTATCTAGTATCATTACAGAAAAAGTCTGCTTTTCACTTGACTTAGATGATTTAATAATTTAATATTCTGGTAAAGATGGTTTATTTGTAGGAAATACATTTGATCCTTAAAAAAATCAGCAGGGTAACCGAAACGACTCTTCTGCTTATTGAAATCAGAATAATGCTAGTTTTTTGGAAGAACAATCATGTCAGTAATAAAGCATCATTTGAGGGCAAATATGTTCAAATTTATCGTCCTTTTGGTGTAAGATTTCTGTGATTTTGTCCGTTACGCATATGAGTCAGCCTCAGCCTAAATATTGTTCTACCTACATAATACAGCCTGGTAGATCTCAATCTTATAAAGCCCAGAAGGAATAATCAAATCATGCTCTTATAATGCCACATGCAGATTTCAAACTAATCCTTATCTTCTCCCAGACTAAAATGGGATAAAATACCTGTTTTACGGAACTCGATCTAGTGGAGTCACGTTGCAAGGGAAACAAATGCTAACGTTCATTTCCATGGAAACGAATCTTGCAGAGGCATCTTGCAGGCAGTGTTTTGGGTTAAGTGAAGCCAGTTTGGGTCCCACATTCCACGCAATCTAAACTGATTACATACTGCAAATATTCAGTGCCAATCTCCACGCTGGGAAGGCAACTCCCCAGAGTTGTCTTCCTCTCCCCAGAGTTGTCTTCCTCTGGGGCTTGGTACCCGCGTGAGAAGCACTCCCGCCGACTCACACCTCTGTGCTCCCTGCTCTGCCACACCCATGCTCGCTGCAATGCCAGCTTCTGCCTGCCTGTTTATCAATGGATTTATTTTTAGTGGCTTTGAAATTGAGGAATGCTGAGCCATGTGCTGCCCCTTCTGCTCTGCCTCTGCACTGGCTGGGGTAACAGGGAAAAGGAGGACGCAAAGGCAAGGTAGTGTTCCAACCTTTTTAGCTGAACTTCAGCACTGTGAGCTGGATCACAGGGTGCACACCCGCTCAGCTATACATGTAGCATTTTAGCACGACAGTTTTTGTGAGCAAAGAATGCTTATCCTTTGCATTAGGTGCACCTTAAATTCTGCGGATTTCTCCAGGTGTAAAGAGCTGAGTAAGTAAAACCATTACTGTAGGCAGCTGCCTACGAATCTCCTGTTTGTTAACCAACAAAGACCTTGTGAAAATCCTGTTTTTCTTCAAACAGAAAACAGATTATATTCTTTATCTTAAAAAAAAATAATTTTAAAAAGCAAGGTGTTTTCCCCTGAGTTTCTTTCTCTTTTGTCTGTCTGATTTAATTTAACTCCTTCAGGTTTGCTGATAATTTCTCAACCTGTTTATTATTAATCAATTCACTTTTCAAAAATCGTGTGATAGAAGCAGATGACCAGAAACAGCAAACTAATCTAGACAGGCAGAGAAATCCTAAGGAACACTGCAGCAGTACTTGCCAGGATAACAGGAAGAGGTCTTAGAGCACCATTAGCGTAAACATTTAAGTTCTTGTTCAGCAAAATCACAAAGGAGGCTATGAGAGGAAATTTTGCAGGAAAGAACTGTGTGACAGATTAACTTAAAACAAATTTTTGCAAAGGACCATTCAAATGAGTTCTTTAGGTAAAGTGAAGGTGCAAAAAGAAGGAAAGCTGGACTACAGATGGTGGGGTGAGATCTTCACTTCATGATGGTAACAAGCTATATAATGTATACCTGTTATTAGCGGGAATAATGTGGATGGTTCAACTCTTCATCTTTCTTCACTACTCATTAATATAAGAAATCTGAAAATGCCATCAGCATTTTTCCCCAAACTGCATTCCACTACAGAAAGGCAAGTATTTGTAGGCTTAAAGGAAGCATGGTCTGTTTTTCACTGCAGCAATATGTCGGAGGGGAGAGCTCCCATTTCAGAGCTCTCAGGCACTTGCTGTTGCAGAATACTAAGCACAGCTTCCCCCATGCATTGCTTCCATGGGGTATCACATAAAGAGGGGAAGGGACACTGACAGAAGAAATATGTTTATGAGTGTCAAGGACAATTTATTCTGTCTTCACAAGCAAACTCAAGGAAAAATATGTCAAAAATACCTCAGCATGAGAAACTGCACTGCACTTAGTTCCACAGCTTAATGTATCAGAAAAATATATGCATCTCAAGCTGATCCCACCATGATCTCTCCATCTGTGGCACATCATTTATTCCAGTAGTGTATAAGCTGCATTCATTAATACAATATTCTCCCAGATTTATAATAAATGTGTGTTGTAGGTATGAATCTAGGGCCGTGTTTGAATTTAAATCTCAATTGCCAGTATACTATTCTACCTTTTATAAAATAGCACTTGACATAGGCCTTTTCCAGATTGCTGGCACAAGTGCATGTGGGTTTAGGATTATGTTTTAATCAACATGAGTTTGTTGTTTCTGATCCTTCTCACATCCAAATGTATAATGAATTTGTATTTATAATATTTCTTATTTGTGTTGTAAGACGTTCCCAGCTCCTGAGGGGAGCTTCTGTAGCAGTTGGCAAAATACTAAACTAAGCTAACACACAGGGGCTGCTTCAAGTAATTGCACAAAGTTTTAACTGTCTTTCTGAAGAAAATTTTATCATATTATTCTAATAACGTGACTTGCATCTGAGTTCCATGAAGCCACATGTAATAACTGACCATTTAGTTGCAAGAACTAGGAAAAAATCTATGATAGCCACAGTAACCAGTCACTCTTAAAAGGATTTGGCTATGCATCCTCCTCTGCTTTGCCATGAGGAAAGCGCATTTCAAGTTGTGCACAAGCAGTCTGGGTGGTTGGTGCATCTACAACAGCTCCCAAAGCAAGAGTCGGTGCACTCAAACGTCAGCACCTGCCTTCACTGACAAATCCTTCAGCGAGTATTCAAGCTCTGCTGGTGCTACCCTTCTCTCACAACATGCCGTGATGAGGAACAACTGTGGAATGGAACAAATCAAGCTGATTTTGGCAGGAATATGCTGGAAATGTGGGAGTACTCCTTGGAGAAATCTCAGCAACACCATGGGGCCCAGCCCTCCTCCCAGTCCACATCTAGTTGGAGGTCTCCTTCTTGTGGGGGATAAGAGAGGCATGAGGATAGTGAAGGGCATATCCAGCCTGGTGGCTTGGTGCATGTGTTTGTGCAAAGGACTCTCTGCACATGCACTGGGACACTGGCCCCACTGCACCATAATTAGGAATGCTCTGTGTGCCCACAAACTTATCTGTTCTCTTCTGCTGCCTAACCCTAGTCAGCACGGATTTAGGAGAGGTAGGTCCTGCCTGACCAACCTGATCTCCTTTTACAAACTGGTGACTTACCTGGTTGATGAAAGAAAGGCTGTGGATGTTGTGTACTTGGATCTTAGCAAAGCCTTTGACACGGTTTCCCATGGTAAGCTTCAGGAGAAACTCTTGGAGTGTGGACTGGATAGAAGCATTTTATGTTGGGTTAGGAATTGGTTGGATGGATGAGCTCAGAGAGTGTTGGTGAATGGTGCCACATCCAGCTGGCAGACGGGCACTAGTGGAGTCCCACAGGGATCAGTGCTTGGCCCAGCACTGTTCAATATCTTTATTAATGATATGGACGAGGGAATTGAGTCCATCATTAAGAAGTTCATAGATTCACAGATTATTGTGAGTTGGAAGGGACCCAAAAGGATCATCGAGTCCAACTCTTAAACCACACCACTGCCTACCGAGTGGGAATTGAACCCTGGTCTCCCGCATGGCAGGCGGGGACACTCACCAGTGTACTAAAGCGGATTTCTTTGCAGATGATACCAAGCTGGGGGCAAATGTTGAACTGCCAGAGGGCAGACGGGCCCTTCAGAGGGACCTTGATAGGCTAGAGAAATGGGCAGATTCTAATATAGTGGACCCCCGCGTGTTCGCAGTCCGCTATTTGCGAGTTTCAGCATTTGCTGGTCATTTTTCCGTGAGATGTGCAACTTTGGTGCGTGCGCAGAAGCTACTATGACCTCAGTCTGATGGCCCCCAGCTCCGCCACTCGCGGTGCCGGCTCCGCCCCCCCCCCCTCCTCCCCGCTCGCACAGCCAGCCCCGTCCCTGCTCCCTCCTGCCCTGCTCGCAGGGGTCATGGTGTACCCCTGCTCCTGTCCCGCTCGCTCGCTCGCTGCGTCTTGCGGCATGCCCCCCGTCCCACTCGCTCGCTCGCCGCGGCTTGCCCTTGTCCCACTTGCTCGCTGCGGCTTGTGGCACGCCCCCATCGCTCGCTCGCTTGCTGTGGCTCGCAGCTCCA